>VYYJ01000214.1:0-82520 GCA_021029165.1 Cyphoderus albinus
CTGGCTTTCGCTTTGAGTTCGTTGGGGTTGGGATTCTGCAAGCAAAGGCAAAGGCAAGAAACGTTCATAACTGTAAACAAGAGCAGGAGGTTTTCCACTTGACTTTCAGAAGGAAGACGCGTCTATTGAAAAGCTGCGAAATGAGCCACAGGCATAAGCCACTGACTGCCGTGGTGATGTGATAGTAGCGCATGAAAAGGAAATGGATCGATAATCTTTTCCTTGTACTTTAGATGCATTGACTGGCAGTGGCATGACATGAAATGAACGCCGCTACTTGCCGTTGCCTTCTTAGTGCATTGTTCTGTCTGGAATCGAGTCAAGTCTTTCAAAGCGAAATGCTGGACATTCTGGAGAATGGGGAAAAGCCAATGCTTAATATCCTGTCATGTTCTACACTGGCTCTGGCTTCCAGTTCCAATTTGCAGCTGTTTTTGATGCTATTCCAGAATTCCAGGCAGAAGAGAGACATTCTCGTATTTAATAGGATTATGCAATAATTAATATTAAATAATGCGTCTCTTTTTCCAATCCAAGCCGAAACGCGTCGAAAATGTGACTCTGGAAACACGCTGCTCTCCATTACATATTCAATTCTCCTTGCTCACACTTGCGTCTTTCCAGTGTATGCTGGACCTGGAACCAGAATTAAATATTTTTCTCCTCACTCATCAGTTTTGTAATCAGTATTGAGATTGATATTGACCTTGTTTTCGCAGATCGAGACTCTGCGTTTGTTTGTGTGTTCTGTAGATTTACATAAACTCGTGTATTGTGAAAATTAAGAGGGTTGGGCTCAGTTGCACTCAACAAAGTTTTTTGTTTGAGTTTTTATCCTCGTTTGTCACGGTGGCATTCTCCTTGAACCTGGTTGGACCCCCGGAGTCGGCGTCCACGTCGACACCGACATCCACATTAACATCGACATCGACCATAGCGCCAGCTCCGATGTTTCCATTTCAAGGACCAATGCTGGATTTCGGGGACGAGCTCTTACTCGATGAGGACAAAATGTACGTTTTTCTATAAGATTTTCATTTCTTTCTCTAAACTCATCAAATCATGTACAGACGTAACTTACTGCAATGTCTCAACTAGAAAATTGTCAAATCTACAAAAATTTGTAAATACATGTTTTATTTGATCTTTGTCATGTCATGTCATGTCGCATGTCCACCAGTCCACCATTTTTAAACTCCTCAGTTGAAAACTCACTCTAATTTACTTTGACTTGTTCAAAAGTACTCTGGTTCAAATTCATTTTGAATTTATTTCGCCCTTTCTTTTCACTTTTCTTTCTTTTCTTCACTTTTTAGTTACTGACTGAACCATTTCTTTTCTCACTCATTCACCAACTCACCCATTCACTTCCGGTCACAGTTCACCATTATTACCTAAGATACAATTGTAATAAAAAGTCGAACAATGCCAGGTGACATTCAAGACCACGCCCATCGACGTCATCATCGTCATGGTAATCCCAGGAGCCTAGATTTTAACCAGTTCTATGCTGACCCTCATCTTCCCATTGGGTATCACCTGCGTAGTTTGGAATATGAGTTCCAGGAATACGCGCCAGAGTTTATTGAAAACCGGATGTAATTTTTTAAAACAAAAAATCATGTTACATTATTAATACATAAAATAACACACATTCATATTTTAAAACAAGATTCCAATTGGCTACAATTAATTAGCGCGCTTTAATTGCAATTAAGTACTTAACTACTATCTCAGTCTATAATTCTACTTCCAATGTTTGTACGCTGCTTGGTGTGATGTCATGTGCTGCATCTTTTTCGTCGGTTATTGGTTATCCTATCTAGGCGGAAATCCTCAATTTCGTCAGTCCTCCCACTGGAGCCAGCCTCAGTGAACAATAAAACCGCACCACTTCCGGCCCCAACAGCTTCACTCGTGGACATTGAGAGTGACACGTCATCCTTATCAATGTCAACTACGAAACTTAAAAAGCCAGGGATGATTTTTGATCTGAATGTGGATATTATCGAAAACGATGGACCATTTTCTAATACTAAATCCCAGCAGCAAGCAGAGCAAGAGAAAAATTCCTTACAATTTCCATTAATGTCAAAGAGTGCACTGAGGAAATGTGGGGTGGGTCAGTTAATCTCCTTATCGGAAAATGATGACATGGGGCACACTGAGAACGACAAAGACAAGAAGACAAAGACTGAGACTGACAACAAAGAGGACGATGATGTTGACGAAGACGTGGACCAACTCTTGCTCGCCGAGAGCCCCACCCCGAAAACAGTGAGCAATGGAGGGGGATGTGGAAGTGGAGGTGGCGTGGAGGATGGAAGTGAGTGGATGCTGCCAATTGACCTGTTCCAGCAAGACAATCTGTACGATTATGTTCCATTTTAAGTGACTGTGTCGTGTTCGTGTTGCACGTTGCATCTGCTCTTATGTTCGCTTCTTTGGGGCATCCTGATCTTCACTCACTCAGTAAATTATTTCAGTTGATTTGCTTGCCTTTCAAGACTTGTTTAGTAATGTAGAGCTCACGCTTGTACTCTGAAACTCGATAAGTAAATTGAAGACCTTTGGAAATGAAAACCATTTGAAAATTATGGAAAATGTTAAAACGGGTTTCATTTCGCATGGAAGGGGTCTGAAGGTGACGTCCGGGTCTGTGACAATCACGAAGGATGGGAAGACTAACATGATTGGAATCAGTATTGGCGGTGGCGCTCCGAACTGTCCTTGTCTCTACATTGTGCAGATTTTTGATAACACTCCAGCAGCGAAGGATGGGACACTCCAGAGCGGCGACGAGATCACGGGAGTGAACAACGTGTCCGTGAAGGGGAAGACGAAGGTCGAGGTGGCCAAGATGATCCAGAGCATCAAGGACGAGGTGGTGATCTCGTACAATAAATTGCACGCCGAGGCGGCGCAGGGCAAGAGCTTGGACATCATCCTGAAAAAGGTGAAGCATCGACTGGTGGAGAACATGAGCTCTGCAACGGCAGACGCGCTCGGTCTCTCCAGGGCCATTCTCTGCAACGACAATCTCGTGAAGAAACTCGCCGATCTGCAGAGGACCGAGCAGATGTACAAGGGACTCGTGGAACACACTCAGAAGCTTCTCAGAGCCTATCTCGAGCTGCTCAGGGTCGTCAAGTTGTTCGGAGAGACCTTTGCAGTCATTGGAGTGCGGGAGCCACAGCCAAGGGCGTCCTTGGCTTTCACGCAGTTTGCGGATTACCACAGGAATATTGAGAAACGGGGCGTGGAGATGGTGAAGCGATTGAAGCCCATCTTATCTGACCTTGGAACCTATCTCCACAAAGCGATTCCAGACACAAAGTTGACCATCGGCAAGTACGCGGATACGAAATTCGAGTATTTGTCATTTTGTCTCAAGGTCAAGGAAATGGACGACGAGGAGTTCAACTACGCCACTGTACAGGAGCCGCTGTATCGCGTGGAGACCGGAAATTATGAATATCGGTGATTCTCATTAATTAATTAACTATCACTTTAAAAATCAATCATTAAACTTATTCCTTTCTTCAATCATTCACAGACTGATCCTGCGGTGTCGACAGGAGGCTCGAACGCGATTCGCCCAGCTGCGCTCAGACGTCCAGGTGAAACTGGAGCTGCTGGACAACAAACACGTGCAGGATGTGGCCAGCCAGCTCCAGAAGTTGTCCAAGGCTCTCGCCGAGTTCTACGAGGACGCGAACCAACTCAGCAAAGACAACGCGAATCTCTTCCCCGTGGAGGTGGACCTCACCGACAACGCGTTCATCTACGAGAAAAGCTTTGAGATTCTACCTCCAGATGAAAATGAGGACGAGTAAACAAAATTATTCCAGCTTTCAAGCAAAATAAAGTCAAACAAGTTCGACCTATGCAATCTTCATTCATTAATCATTAATTAGGTAGTTAATTACATAATAACGGTTGATAATTGATCATTTGATCATGTTAACAGTTGTGACCAAAAATTAAAAGCCATCCGTTTATTAAACAATATTGTAATTAAAGTTAGTAAAAATGTACCAAAATGAGAAAACTTTAAAATACTTGGGAGATTTTTGAAACCTTTAGGCAGAATAATTATTTAAGCTCAGTAGTTCATTATAATAGGTAAATATGCGCGCGTGACATGTGTCATGGTCAAGAGTTATAATAAAAATTAAAAGCTACTACGCTATTAAAACGTTTTATGCCAGACTAATTTTTACGTTATTTTCCCTTTAAGCAACCAATTTAAAGCTAATGAGCTCAGACAACTTAATTAGCGGCAACGAGACTTTGATGAAAGCCATGCAAATATTAATTGGGTCAACCACTATCAAATTATTACTAATTTTTTAGCCCCACTGAATTTGTTAATAAAAAATTGAAAAAAAGTCGAAAAGTTCCAACCAATTCCAAAAATGAAGCACTGGAGTATTTACCACGTGGCGTTTCTACTCTTGATTTGTCTCCTTGTCACAATTATGGTAAAAAATAGTTTTTACATACCTTCAGGTTATTGTGCAGTGATTTTAATGGTGAATCGCGATTTCTTAATTAGTGCGTTCATGGGTTACCACACAAGAAAAACAGGCACGGGAGTGACAACGAAGGGTTTCGTCATCACCGAGTTCACGTTCACAATTCGGGAAGTCGATTTCGATTGGAGGCTGACAAGGCAAGAGTGAAAAGGGAGCCAGCGCCTTACCGATTCCATCGCTTCAAATCTGTGCACTTCCAATGGACCACTTCTCCCTCAAAAATAAAAAAGAAAAGTGAAATGGAATGAAAGGATGAAATTGGAATAATTTATTTTTAACCACTGTTTAATTTCCGTTTTATTGTGTCTTCTTGAATGTGGAGTCGTTGAGTGCCAACAACAAGCTGAGACTGTTTATTGAATAAATTAATTTTGATTTTAGCAGTTACATTAAAAGTTTTGAAGATTTTCATTTCATTATAAAATCAGTTAAAGAATGTAAAGATCTTTGGTGCAGTCTCCGAAATGTCCAAGCTCTCCAATTCCAATATCCAAAATCCCAAGTCCAAAAAGTGGTCAGTGGCCGTATCTGATTTTCCGTTTGTGTATCCAGCCGTAGACGTGGACCTGTTTTCCATGCCGGAACTTTAGCTGCGTGACAAATCAATTTTATGTTGTTATTTTAGTCTTGATTGGCATAGAAAAAAGAAAAGTGTTACAATTTGATATTGTAATAAAAAATGTGAAAAGTTACCGAAGTCATCTCTGGCTTCAAGTGGGGCACGTGAGGCGCTGCTTGAATGGGACAGGCTGCCGCGGCGATGATCAAGACGAAAGCGATGAAGATGAGGAACTTCATTTTGAATTGTTTATTTTTCCAAGAAATTCCCCTTGTGGGAGACTATCAAGGCTTTTCTGCTTGGAGAGCAAGTGTCTGAATGGTTTCCAGGTTGTCTGAAGCATCCGTTAAATACCCAGTGTCGTTCTACGTCACATGAAATTCAATACCATTCCAAAACATTTCCAAGCCAAATTCTTCATCTTTTGCCATAAAAAGGTTTTACTGCATAATCCAAGGAGATTGTACATCAATTAGGGAAATTTTATGGGTTAAAGCGAGATTGTCACGTATCACGGCAGGTTTATTTTTAGCCAAAAAGAGATCCGAACCGCGGCGCGCGGCACAACAATGAAACAATCCCCTTTGTGCAGTTGTCATTCTACCGCTGGAAAATTTTGTTTCCAAACCATGAATCATTTCTCGTGGACGGCAAACGCCAATTTTGCATATAAACAATGAATCAAACAAAGTTGCTCAAAGCGGTATTTTGTTTGGCTCATGTTTAATTAGCGTTATCTGAGTCACGTACGAAGTTCGCTTTGTTTCTCATAGGCATATCATAATATTATTTAATACCAAAAAAGTTTCCAAGAGTCGTTTGGCTTTGGAATTTGGATGCATTACGGTAAAAAATGTTGTCTGAGTCGGAGTTGGAATTATTTCATCATGAGTCATCAAAACATTCACCTTACCAGGTTCGGTTTGAGTTCAATGATTCTCACCTTATTTTAGGTAGTTAACTTTCTCGAGAAAATTTGACAATTAAAAAAGACAATGGTTCTAACATGTCCAATACCTCGCTATGTTAACTCTGTCCGTTTTGGTGACAAATTTTACACGCATTTCAAATGGGCTATGGTTCAACATTGGAAGGATTTTTCATTTCACTCCAAACTCAAAGTTGCAAAGTGTTTGCTGAAGCGGGTGAAAAATCAAACTCATTCGTCTCTTGCCTGTCTCTGTCACACATTGCAATTTTTCTGCTCCCAGTGAAAGATTATTCTCTTAGAAGAAATAATTTTTTATTTGGAAGGATGTGGTCCACGACGATTCCTGAATTCTTCAGCAAAAAATGCGTGCTGGTCACGGGCGCCACCGGATTTGTGGGGAAGTCGGTGGTGGAGAAGATCATTCGCTGCTGCCCTGATGTGAAGACGGTGTACGTCCTGATTCGACCTGGCAAGGGAGGAGCCTCGGCCCGTGAGAGACTGCAGGAACTGCTCGAAAATAAGGTAAAGTTGGAAACCATTTCCAATCAAAAAAGTAAATGCTCCAATAAAAAAGTTTGTCTTGTGGCTTTATTTTAGATCTTTGATCGAATTAAATCGCACAATTTTGCCGCTCTGAGGAAGATTGTACCCATCGAGGGAGACCTCGCGAGCGAAGATATGGACTTGAAGGAGCCCGATGTGGTGCGTCTCACCGGTAACGTGGCCGTGGTCATACACTGCGCAGCCACGATCCGATTTGATGAGCAGTTACGGACCGCCTATAACCTAAATGTTCTCGCTACTCGAAGAATGATGGAATTGGCCAAGAAATTCGCGAAATTGGAGGTAAATAATTATGACATGAAAACTTACAATAATTTTGACAAAAGATTTGACTCTGAAACTTTTTCAAGGTCTTCGTGCACTTATCAACGGCGTATGCCAACTGCGACTTGGAGGTCACGGAAGAAAAGATCTACGAGACCCAGGTGGATGCGGGTTGCGCCGAAATCATCCTAGAGAACATGAGCGACGCAATGATTGAGAAACGACTTGATGCGTAATTTCATATTTACCATTTTGCGTTTTATTGAATGGAATTTAACTTAGGCTGCAAATCTTACTTTAGAATTCTGGGAAACCGGCCCAACACGTACACGTTGACCAAGGCCATCGCCGAGAATGTTTTGGTGACCGAGGGTTCGGATCTTCCAATTTGTATTGTCAGGCCTTCCATCAGTAAGATTGTTTATAATTTGCATCTTTGTGCGAATTATTTGCAAAGATTAAAATAAATTTCTCACTCTCTCTTTATTCAAGTCACTGCGGCGCTAAATGAGCCAGTTCCGGGTTGGGTGGACAACAAGTATAACTTTACCGGCGTCGTGCTGGCATCTGGAAAAGCGGTTCTGCGGACGATAATCTGCGACACCAGCAAGGTAGCCGATTTGGTGCCAATCGACTACGTCGTCAACTTGATTCTGGCGGCAGCATGGCACACGGCTCTTACAAGGTCAAATTAACAACTCGTGCCAGGGCAATGCAATAAATTGAAAATTATTATTGAAATTATTAATTTTTAAACCTTAGACCTAAGGACGCGCCCGTATATCATTGCTGTACGGGAAACGACAAACCGATAAAATGGGGGCGCCTGGAAACCTTGGTTTTGCACGAGTTGAGGAAGAATCCTTTCAAGCTGATCGCCTGGTATCCGGGAGGTTCTTTGAAACAAAATCCATATTGGAACTGGTTCGTGGCACTCTTCGTGCACGATTTGTTTGCTGCCGTAGCTGACTCCGCGTTGTACATCTTTGGCCAGAAGCCAGTGTAAGAACCTGTAGATAACTATTTATTCGTTTATGGTTAAATTCCATTGTTAATTTTCTTAAACCATTTCATAAAGGCTGAGACGGGTTCAGAGACGCATTAGAAACAGCGTCGGTCCTCTTCAGTACTTTCTACTGAATGAATGGACCTTCAAGACGAACAACACGTACGTACTCCACGCTCAACTCTGTCCTGAGGACCGAAAAACATTCAACTTTGATGTGAAACGGCTCAAATGGAGGAAGTATGTTAAGCGCTACTGTCGAGGCGTCCGCCGGTTCGTGGTTGGGGACCGGGACAACACGATCGTCCAAGCACGCGAATTACGTGACATGTACGAAATTTTTTAAATAGAAAATCATTAATATCTAAATGATTCTTAATTTCCTTGGTTAAATTTTGCTGCTTTGCAGATTGCATCTTTTAGATGTTTTTCTGAAATTTCTCTGTCTCTACGTCCTCTTCTGGATTATTTCGTTTGGTTTGGAACTTGTGGTCCCGGAAGAATTCTTGTTCCTTCCTTGAAGACGCATGACCAGATTTCATCAGTCACAGGCCGAGGACAAACTAAATATAATTTCTCTCCACTATAATAGCATTTGGTTGAAATTTTGAGGTCTGGGGCATTTTGAGAATAAATTGTCAAGTTGCGTTTTCCCTTTGTTGCTTTGCTTGAGTCTTGTGTTGGTGTTAGATTCATTTTATTTGCTGATGCTGATGCTGTGACTGTGAGTTTGTTGCTTTTGATGTTTGAAGCAACGCTACTTTAAGTCCGTCTGGTGGTTCGGACGAGCGAAACTTGTTGGAATATCTACAAAGTAGACGTCGAGTTAGTTTAGCTTGACGCCGTTCAGATGGAGACAGAGCAGAGTTGTTGCAAAGCCAAGCGAAAAGATGCATCCGTTTCGTTTCATGAATCATTTGTCGCGCAACAGCTTTAAGGTAAGGTTATCATGGCGCAGCAAGCAAGCGACGACGTTACCAGCTACCATGATGGGATGTGGCCAGTGGGCGGGGCTCTTCTAATCAGAGGAAAATGGCGTCTACACTACCAACAACTTTTTGAAATAGTCGTGAATGAAGAAGTTGACGCGGATGATCTACAGATGGAATCAGTGGCATCATAAAACGAGTACCGTGCCATGCCATGAGATGAGCCATATGAATCATATAAAGGTCTTTTATTTCCATTCATTCATTTCATGTAATACAATGATGCACCAATACACAACAAAGCCAAGAATGTAAGGTAAGAAAAAATCCAAAGGGGAAAATATTTAGGAGCGATAAAGGGTTTCTCATTACAGTTGAGAGGTGCAACTGAAAACATTGTTCCAATCCTACATAGATGCAAACCTAAGCCTGTTAGCACATACCTTATTAAATTGCAGCATATTTTTGTAGTTTTCATCTTTCATTTATGACAATGGTTTCTCATCAGTTTTTGGCATGCATCTTCTGGTACATATTTATTTATAATTTTGTAACTATGCACTTTAACTACAAAATTGTAGTATGGCCGTGAACTGACATGACATTGACATGACCTGACAGTATAGACAAAGCAATTTTCTGACTCTTCTGCTGACCTGGCAGTTTAATCATAATCGAGACTGAGACCAAGTCTGCCTGCAGATCCAAAGTTTGGATTCCAAACTATTCCAAAGAGCAAGAGCAAATGCATCAATTGGAGACTTACAAGATGAGAAAAGATTCCAGCACGTGAAGACTGGATGATTTGTAGCCGAGTGCGGCGTCATTGCCATAGCAACAGCGACAAGCGAGCAGGTTGGAGAGAAAAAGATGAAAAAACGCGAAGCAAGGACAAGATTCATTCTCAAGTCTGGGCTTTTGGTCTTGTGATTTTGGGTTCTGAATGTCAGATAAAAAACACAATGAATGAACAGATGTCAGATGTGAGTGTTTGTTTAAATTAATTGATGTTGTTAAAAGCGAAATTAAAATTAAATCCGCTTTTTTCCGCTTAACTCAGTTTTTAAGCCACGACACCGATGGGATTCAGATGAAATGTGAAATCCAAAAAAAGTCCAACTGAAACGGACTTTTTACAACAAAAACAGAATCTGAGCGAAAAGGAGAAAAATGTGAGTAGGTAGAATCTCTCTTCATGCACTGAGAAGACGCATCAGTTGTGTTTTGAGCAGCAGCTGATTTTCATCAGTTTCCTGAGAGGTCTCAAGGCCTCATCACATTGAGAATTTGTAACGGTATTTTAACTGCTCGGAGGAAAAATGAGTGTTCGAATTGAAAGCAGTGGAGTGATGTGAGAATTAGAATTTAATTTAATTAATTGCAATCTGCAAAAAATCAAATTCAATCAAGTGAGTTAGGAAAAGCCTTGGAACTGGAAGGAATACAAGAAGGACTGGGTAAGAAATTTTAAATAACTTAATTAAAATCAAATCCTGGTTCAAGTCTGATAGTGAAATTCAATTTAATTGCTGTGTGCGAATCGAGTCCATGTGGACATGAACCTTGGCACTTGGCCGGGTCCTAAGTTTCATACATGGACAGAGATACATAAACATTAAGATGAACACAATTAAAATTAAACTACTCAAGTACAGTGATTAACTTTTGATTAGTTAGTAAATAAATATCAATGGACAGAACATGATAAAAAGTTTTATAGTGAGCAAGCGCAAGCAGAGTAATTAAAATAAAAATGATTTTAAACTTTATTATCATTTCATTATGCACACACTCAAATAAAAAAGCTCAATTCGGTAGATAGCCTTTGACCTGAAATCAGTATCGTTATGTATTGCAACACAGTTTGACGCTGTACAATTACAAACGAAATGTGTACCTTACTAAAGCATCATTTATTTTTAACATTCATTAAAGACGGTCGGGTTCAAGTTTTTTTTGGACATTTTTTGTTGCTCTCGATTTTCCTTCGTCATTCGTGATCTCTGCTTGATCTTTCTTCTTCTTGAATTCAAGTTGTAAATATCTGAAAATAGTTAGTAATTCATTTTAATTATGTTATGTGCAGTTTGACTTTATTTTAAATTCATCCATTTATGTTTATAACATGTGTTCAATTAAACTCGAATCAGCACACAAGAGCTAAAAAACATTTTTTAGCACGAGATTGAGATTTTCAGTTGTGAGAGATTGTGAAGGAAGGATGTTAATTAATTAGATTGTAATTAGTGAGCGCACTAGCATAATTAAAATTAAGATAGGTTAGTTGAGGTATTATGAGCAGTGGAGAGGCGCGGTTGGGTTGCACGCGACCGCCCGAAAGAAATGTTTTTAACCGAGCTTCCTCTCATGCTGCAGGCAAGCACGGCTCTGGAGGTGACAGCGGAGGTGCTGGAAGCGGCGGGGTGATGAGGAGCAGAACCAACTCTGGCGTCCGCCTGGACTACTACCAGCGGCTCCTCTATCGTACCATTCTGTGCTACCAGGTGGGTCTTGGAAATATGAAGCAATTTAAAAAATGTCAATTTTGAGTTAATTTTGATTTTGTTTATTATTTGAAGGATCCAGTTACCGGTTTACTTCCGGCGAGTCCAGCCGATAAGCATGCGTGGATACGGGATAACGTGTACAGCATCATGTCCGTTTGGGGATTGTCGATGGCGTACAAGAAGAACGCGGACATGGACGATGACCGGGCGAAGACTTACGAGTTGGAGCAGAGCTGTGTGAAGCTGATGAGGGGACTTCTCAATGCCATGATGCGGCAAAAGGACAAGCTGGAGAAGTTCAAGACCACTCAATGTCCTCAGGACGCGATTCATGCAAAGTACAGCTCGGAAACTGGTCAGGCTGTGGTAGGCGACACGGAGTGGGGACATCTTCAAATAGATGCGGTGTCACTCTACCTGTTGACCTTGGCTCAGATGACGGCTTCCGGTCTGCAGATTGTCTTCAGCTTGGATGAGGTGGCGTTCATCCAGAATCTTGTGTTTTACATCGAGTCCGCCTACTGCATTCCAGACTACGGCGTCTGGGAGAGAGGCGACAAAAGTAACCATGGACTGCCCGAACTCAACGCCAGTTCCATTGGAATGGCCAAGGCGGCCTTAGAAGCAATGAACGAACTTGACCTCTTCGGTGCCCGGGGTGGTCCCGCCTCAGTCATCCACGTTTTGGCGGATGAAGCTCAGAAGTGCCAAGCAGTGCTGCAGTCAATGCTTCCAAGGGAGTCCAACTCAAAGGAGGTGGACAGCAGTCTTTTATCAGTGATTGGATTCCCAGCGTTTGCCGTGGATGACCCCGATCTCATTCGACTTACCAGGAAGACAATCATTTCCAAGCTGCAGGGTCCCTACGGCTTCAAGCGATTTCTTCGCGATGGCTACAAAACGCCGAAGGAGGATCCCACGCGGCTCTACTATGAACCCTGGGAACTGCGCATGTTTGACAACATCGAGTGCGAGTGGCCACTCTTCTTCTGTTACATTGTCATCGACGCCTGCTTCCGCAACGACAAGGAAGCCATCATCCAGTACACCGAGGTTCTGGATGAGATTTGCCTCAAGACTGAGGAAGGTCTTCGCTTGGTGCCTGAGATGTACTCGGTGCCGCCCAGCCGGGTCAATGATGAGTACCGCTGTCCTGGAAGTCAGAAACGGGAGCCCGTTGGAAGATGTCCGTTCATGTGGGCGCAGAGCTTGTACATCATTGGGAAACTCCTCCAGGAAGAATTCCTCGCACCGGGGGAGCTCGACCCTCTGAATCGCCGACTGTGCGCGGAAAAGAAACCGGATGTTGTCGTGCAAGTCGTGATCTTGGCGGAGGATGAAGAAATCCAGGAGAAACTCAAGAATTTCGATATCCAGGTGCAAACGATAGCGGAAGTGGCGCCGATTGAGGTTCAACCCGCTCGAGTGCTAAGTCATTTATATGCATATTTAGGTGCGTAGGTAAAATAACCAATAACTCCGTTAACGTATTAATTAAATCTCACTTAAATTTCCTTCTGATTATGTTTTATTATTATAGGAAAAAATCGCAAGCTGAATCTGTCTGGGCGACAGTCTCGTGATGTTGGGATACTCTGCACTAGTAAATTGTATGCACTCCAGGATAAGATTTTCGCTTTCACTCCACAGGTAACCTTGACCAAACATTTTTATTTTTAATTAAGTCAACTATTTTTTTAAAGTTTGAAATTTCCGGTAACTTAACTCAGGCAACATTAACTACGTCACTCATTTAAACTATGAACGAATCGATCTAAACTTTAGCCCAGTTAAAAACTAATCATGAATGCATACCGGTCTAAAATACGTCATGTGATTGACCTCTCAACCTTTTGCACTTTATGTAACTTCTAAAATCATTTAAAATAAATTTGATTATCACACCACTTTTTCTCTTTTGCTGCATTACATTGCACTTTTAAGTATCACTCACTTAATTACATTTTAGTATTTGTGTTTTTTTATTTGCTTAATTTTGTTTTAGATTTTTTTAATTTCGGATTCATAAAATTTTTTCCAGACAATATTGAAGAATAAATATCGTAAAAAGCAGGGAATTAATTGTGTTTAATTAAATATTTTACTTACACTGTGTAAACTTTAAATTATAATTTGCAATGCATGGCGATAATGAATTAAGTAATTTGATTTAATTTGACTTAAATAACTGTTTTTGTTGGCCATTTGATTATTGTAAACTTTACTTTGTTACCGTGCACAGCTTATGGATCCGCAGCGATTTTACATCGCCTCAGACTATGAGCTCATGATCGACAACTTCAAAAACGAGCTAAACTTCCTAAAGTCATCCTGGCAAAATGTTTTAGGCCGACCTTTGGTTGTCTTTACTTTCAGACATGTGCACCTAGGTTGGAACCAATCCTAAGTTTCTCTCTTTTTATTTTTTTATTTCACTTTCTTAACTCTTAGCTTAATTTACTTTTACTTTAAATACGAGTTCTGAAGAGCTGCATTTCCTGGAGTTCATTTTCCTAAGATAAATTTAAAAACACTTTTAGCTTGCTTACATTAAAAAACCGTTGTTGCCATAAATCGTTATTTATTATTTGTTGTCCGTTAAAACCGTCTTTTAAATTAATTAGCATGAATTTGGTTCTTAATGGGTTAACGTTGCCACCGCCACTTCGGGGTTTTGCCTTTGTCTGCATCGCATTGCACTGCATGAAATGAACCGCCGTTTTCTAGGGATTTTCTA
This sequence comes from Cyphoderus albinus, assembly GCA_021029165.1. Taxonomy (NCBI): domain Eukaryota; kingdom Metazoa; phylum Arthropoda; class Collembola; order Entomobryomorpha; family Paronellidae; genus Cyphoderus; species Cyphoderus albinus. Next base: position 14,036 of record VYYJ01000214.1, read on the forward strand.
GCTTCTCGTTTAATTTTTAATTATTTTATTTAAATCAAAGGTCACTGCTATTATTGTGTGAAAGGTGTAAAAAAGGATAACGATGAAACCAGTGTAATTAATGTAAATGTGACGTCACAACACAACAAATTAATTTGTGTCTTTAATTTACACGAAGAGGGGCAGAGTGAGAGAGAAATTGTCTCTTTCTTGGTTGCTAATTTCTAATTAATTAATTAAGTAAAAAATGTTCCCTTCGTGGGTTCTTTGTTCTTTGTGGTTCTCCTGGACAGAGCTTTGACTGGGAAGAAAACTATCTAATGTACGACAGTGGCGTTTTGGCCCATAACTTCATCAATGACCTTGCTTTCTTGACTAATAATTGGAACGGTTTATTGGGCAGACCGACGGTAGTCGTCACTTTTAACTCTACCTTAATCAGAGGTAAACAACCAAAAAAAACTCCCTTTTCCCAATTTCCCTTGCCTTTTGCAGCCTTGCACTAATTAACCGTCCCTTTTTTACCGTTTGTAAAAAAATTTTTTTGGTGGGTGCGACTCTTTTAATTTTGGTTTAATTTCGCTACAAAAAACAAAATGTACTCCAGCAGCACTTCAAAAAATGAACTTTGAGCTCCTCTCTGGTAGTTTAGAGTAATTATAGAAAATTTGGTAGTTTGTTTGTGAATGTGAGGTTTCAACAGTTTTCATGTATTTAATGAGAATATTATGGAATATTTGTTTTGCAGAGGATGGAAAAGTGCCGATGTCGATCATCACGACAATTAAGAAGCTGAAGAGTGGCTACACGGTGGGCACCAGGGTCACCCTAGGATTCCTCCAGGATTTCCTCAGCACCTCGTGCATCACGAACCTGAGTTTCCTGGGAAGCATCGAGGACGGGATTCCGGAGAAACTGCATCCGAGTGTGCAGGAGTATCTGGAGGAGCAGCTGCAAAAATCGTTCTACTACAGATCCAAGCTGCCGTTAAGAGCGAGACAGTCCGCTGGTCGTTACTCGAAGAAAGGGAATTCGCAGCGGAGAATGTCGCTCCGGGGTACGATCAAACGGACAAGGTCCATCTACCGAGACGGTGGTTTTCTCGAGGAGCAGAAGGAGTGGAGGGAGAGGGACACGAAGAGGGGAGAAACTCCGCCGATTTCGGTGGTGAGTGTTCCACCGGAGGTGGAGGAGGAGGAGAGAAGTCCCAGTCCCGTGACGCCCTTGAAAACGTTTGCGCAACCCTCGTGGGCACCCACGCTGCCCCGAAGTCGACTGCAGAGTGACTCGCAGTTTGAAAATACGGATGTGGAGGAGTTAATCACGATGCTGAGGGAAACGGAGTCGCTGGAGGAACAAGGGGACATTCTTCACTGCCTCGTGACCACACACGGACTCGACTACCCGACCGGAGTGGACGATAACAATGTGGAGGTGAAAGTGAAGGACTTGCTCAAAGGAGTGTATGACAAGGCTTGTCAGCAGAAACTCTGGGGTCTCGTGCGCCACACTGCGGGAATGCTGGGCAAACGCGTGGAGGATTTGGCGAAAGCCGTTACAGATTTAATCGTAAGACAGAAACAGGTCACTGTGGGAATGCCGCCCAATCATGAGAAAACTATCACGGGACCGCTGCCGGAAATCGAGCTGCGGCAAATAATTCATGCTGCGTATGGCGATGATGAGAGCACCGCGATGCTCACACAGGAGCTGCTCGTCTACTTGGCAATGTTCATCCGCACTGAGCCACATTTATTCCTCGAGATGCTCAGACTCCGCGTCGGCTTAATTATCCAGGTGATGGCCACCGAATTGGCGAGGACACTCAAGTGCGGCGGTGACGAGGCATCCGAGCACCTGCTCAACCTCTCGCCGTTCGAAATGAAGAATTTATTGTATCACATCATGAGCGGCAAAGAGTTCGCCGTTAGTACATCCATGAGTAAGTTGAGAATGCAAATCGAACAAAATAAATGGAAAATGCAAAAATATTATTTACATGGTAATTGGTATTTGTTTTAGTGACCAAGAGTGGGCTAAGTGGCTACAGTCACTCGGTTATTACCACGGCTTCCACGAAAGTGAGCAAGGTAAGTGAAAGGAAATTTCATGAAAATACTATTCTCGTAGTAAAAGTGGAGGTTATCATTATTGATGCATTGCATGTTATGTGTAATAACTGATAAATATGATGACGATGACGGAAATCGTTTTGCTTGGATTGACGTAGGCACACATTGACACACTTTTCTGCCGGGACCAGGACCAAGCGGATGTGGAGAAACAGCAAGGGCAGTGGCTCCGTCGGAGACGACTGGACGGTGCGTTGAACAGGGTGCCCAGGGGATTCTATCCCCGAGTGTGGGCTATTCTTGAACGGGTACGCCATTTAATTCATGTGGTTCATGCAAATATACTCAACTCAATTTTGCAACATGCACATAATAATAATGTGCCAATGTGAATTTATTTATGGACCTTCCGCGTCCACCTCGCTCTGCTTTTCTTTGTAGTGCCAAGGGCTCGCGATAAATGGGAAAGTGCTGTCAACAAATTTGACTCAGGAGGTAGCGATATTTTGAGGAGCAATTATTTTCCCATATCTATCTGTTTATTGAGAATTTATTACTCATTTTATTGACTGAATTTGATTAGATGACCTCGGGCGAGCTCAAGTTTGCACTGCGAGTGGAAGCCGTGCTGAACACAATTTCACAGCCGGAGTATCGCCAGCTCGTGGTGGAGGCTCTGATGGTGCTCACTTTAGTGGTGGAGCACAACCTCACCAACTATCTCGGAGATGTGCTCTACGTGGAGCAGCTTGCTCACACAGCCAACAAGATATTCCTTCAGGACCAAGTATGTAGCTAAAAGTCTCAGTACACGGAGCAGAAATTACGTAGATTCCTGAAATAGATTTATTATGCATAATTTTGCATTCTTGTTCATTCGCAGGTGAAAGCGGATGGTGACGCCACTCTATGCTGTGCCAAGGAGAAACCCGAGAGTCCCGATGGTGGTAGTGGAGGTGGGGGTGGCGATGGGGGTCTGCTGTGCGGCGGAGCTGCCAACATCTGTCAACATTTCTATGACAGTGCGCCCTCAGGATGCTTTGGAACGATGACCTACCTAGTCCGAGCTGTCGCTCAAACACTGAACTGTCTGCCAAAGGATGGCCAGGTTGACTGCAATATTGCTTAGGTCTCCAACATTCTAATCTTAGATTAAATTTCGTGGGACGGTGAACGGAAAAAAAGAATCTACGAATCTGGTATGTGAATGGGGTTGCAATTCGCAATTGCAAAAAAATGGTAAAAGGTGCAATATTGTATCTATCTATGTACATAGAGAGAAAATGAGTTATTAGAACGCTCACTAACCGAAATGCAATATTTTAAAAATACTGGAAATTAGAAATCCGACCCAAATCGCAAGTACCTTAAAAACAATTAATTAATTCTAGAATAATCCAAAAGGAGATTATTTTAGTTTTTACCAGTTTGTGCCGTATTAAAATCACTTAATTACAGTACAAGTAGCGTAGGTAATAAATAAATGTTAGAATATCAAATTGAACAAATAAAAGAATGTAAATGTAAACGGAGTGGAATGATGATGATATTGATTCATATAAAATAAAAACCAGTCACGTTTCTCCCGTTGTCATTTTCAACTGTTTTTTGTATTCATAAAAAAATTGATCTCGTTCGTGAAAACGACATGTGGAAAGTAGAGAAATATTGCTTTTTTTCGTTGGAAGCAAGTTGCGTGCCAGATTACGATTTTCGGTTTATTACTTTGCAAGCCTGCTTCCATCACATCACATTTACATTGGGTCGCGCGTGTTTCTGGGAAAAAACAAAAGTACCTACAAATGCATTAGAGAAACCTAGAAAATGAGGATTTTGCTTTTTACTTGTGAAGCAGCCTCTCGCATAAAGTAGCCGTCATTCATAATCCTTTTCATGATCTGTCATGGCATGGCTTTCACCGAAAACGGGAAAAGTGGATAAAAAGCAGCGTGTGCAAAGGCAAGGTTGAGCAGCATTTAAAAAGCATGTTCAGGCCACTCAACAACCTCAATCTGACCAAAATGACCAAGCACATCTGAACTCTCATAAAAAGGGAATGAAATGGATTTGTGAAGGAATCCCATCACATGTGCAAAAATACAGGCAAAAACATGTGTCACGGGGCGATTAGGAACAGTTTGGAAAGGATTAAAAGCGTTTATTGCGACGATGAAATGGAACGAAGTGAAAGTGGCTGCAATAATGAAAACGAGTCAAATTTAAATTTCAGTTTCACGTCCGGTGGATTTGTTCCACGGACCGATAAAAGTTAAGTAATTTCGCTTTTTATGAGCTGTAACTGTTACCAAGCAAATGTTTTTTTTTTAGCTTTTTATTTTATGCAAGCTACTGCAATAGTAGCAGAGGGGTTTTGGTGTCTTCTTTGCTGTATGACACAACGGAAGGATTGTAAAAGCTCTGTGGTCGTGCTAGTAATAAAAACGTTTTTTTCCTGGAATTTCTGAAAGAGAGACCACTCCAGAGAATCGGAAATGGAACGAACGTATTGGCTAGGTACATTTGGCACACTTTAAAAAATTTGCTTTTTACTTTCCTTTCTCTATAACACCGGTTTCGATTTCGCTTTCTCTTTGCTTTGCTTACATACATAAAAGCTTTCTTTTCCAATCTGCATGATGCATTCATGCACTCAAGTGAAAAAATCACACTTTCACTCACTCATTCATCTCGCTTTTAGCTTAGTTTTATATCATCCATTGTCTACGATTTTTTGCAAAACCTATACAAAGAAAACGGTGGCGCTAAAGTAATGCAGGGTTTGGGTAGTCACAGCCACAGCCACAGCCACAGCCACCAAAAATTCTCCCGTTTCAAATAAAAAAAATGCTTTCGGCCTCTGCATCATGCAACTTTAAAAAAGTCCTTTTCATTCAGTTTAGTGAGTCACACTTTCTCTCAGGTAATAAAATTGGAAACTCCAACTCGACTCAGAAAAGTCACTTCAGTTGAGTAGGGAAATGAAAGGAAGGAAAAAAAGTTTTTTTTTCTCTGTGTGTGATTTTTTTGTCCGTGTTTGCTGGCTAGCACTATGAAATTTGTAAATGAAATGAAATCCAATTTTATTCTAGAATGGACATTGATGTTTGTCAAAGTGTGACTGACTGGAAACCAAACTAACCCAATTCGGATTAACTTTCACTCACTATTATTTATTACTTACTCGTAATTTAAACTTGGGATAAAATGAGAGTTGGAAAAAGACTTTTAGTATGTATACATAGTAAAAAAGTTTATTGTTAGATTAAAATGCGTCATCTATGGGGGATCATCAACCAATACCGATATCATCATCATATCTATGATCTAAAGGACTTAGGGAAATCAAAAGTTGACTATAAAATTAACGTAACGTAAAATTTGATTTAAAATTTACAAATGACTTCTTAGAATGGAAACGGAATGTTCTGATGGATGTGACTGTGCTGTGGCTGTGTGAGATGAGAGCGACTTGTTACTCCTTTGTCTCCTCATCCTCCATCCTCACTCTCTAGCTCTAGCTCTAACATCCTCATATTCATTGAACGCATCAACGCATTGCAGCTTGCAACGTGGTTTTAGAGGACCTTTCACTAAAAGCATTAACGTAGTAAACACAGAGAGATTCTCTTAACCAAATCTTAACCAGTCAAATTTGCAACCGCAAAACCAGGCTAAAAATTTTAGTAATTGAATTTCAAAATTAAAAGAGCTTTAATTTAAAGCTGCACAATTATTTTAACGTCGTGTCCGCACAATTCCCTCATCTCTCATCTCATATCCCACAAACAAAACACGGTTTTAACGAGCATCTTATGCTGGGAATGGGAAGTTCCCTAAAACCCTCTGCTACTACTACTACATATCTATCTAAAGTAAAGCAATACTGTTATTATATAGCATTTGTTAACTTGAACCATATCGGCGTGGAGGAAACGTGAAAAACTGTATAGAGAAGAAATATGAATGTGAACAAAAACTCCAAGGCAAGGCAAGAGTTTGAGTCTGACGTGAGAATGGGGCAAATGAAGTTTTCTATAGCACATTTCTCCCATGTTCTAAGTTTGGCTGCGATATGTTGAATGTTAGGTAGAGGATTACCATTTACCATTGCTGCTGCTACATTGTCAGTGATGCAAAGCTTTTAGAGGCTATTCATGAATTGCGTCATCCAAAAATTCAAATACAAGTGCCCCACCCACCCCTTTCTCAACTCCTTCAATAATTTATTTTCCATCCTGTATTTGCAAATTGGGGCATTCTGAGAGCGATTGAGTGACCCATCCGTCCATTGATGAACAGTCCCTATACTGGCAAACTTTTGCTCTAATGCTAACTCCACTCCACTCTCTTCTCTGACTTATGAATGTGTGGTGGTTGGTGAATATGGTAAAATGCGAACGAGACGAGTGAATTGAAGATATGATGGAAGGGGAGCGAATGATGTGCAGACAGTGCGATCCAAACTGCCGGATGATCATCATCACAACGTACGAGAACGGTCTGTTTTTCATGCTTTTTCCTTTACGTATTATACGAACAAACCATTCCCGAAGAAAATCGTCATAACAAAAACATTGCTACTTTGATTTGACTTGAGTCAGAGTGAAAATTGGTACTACATTACAATACGTTACGTTCTTGCTGTAGTCGCTCAACTCTCATAATGAGAGTCTCATTCACCACAATCTCAACTGTCTTTTTAATATTGTAGGAGAATGTGCGTGAAAAACATGGTAAAGACTTGGTAAAAAGGAAATGAGCCAAAAGTCAAAGTAAAGTGTGTGTGTGTACAAAACTACAAGTGTCGAGCTTCGTATTTCTATTTAATTCGGGTCTGAAGAAGTGTTTTAGAACAGGACAAAAAAATAACTGGCAAAAAGTGTGTGAATGTAGTTTATGACTGGGGAGTCAAAGTTCCACCAGAATATTATTAAAAACCGCCCGTTTCTTAATTAAGCCGACATTTATGAGCAACTTTGTTAAAAGCTGGAAACTACTCCGTTTTAATAAGTAAATAAGAATTGCGAGCAAGTTGACTTTAGGAGATTGAAAAAGACCGGAAGAGAAGTGTTACTTGCTTACTTTGGAAGAAAACAAGTTGAAGTGAAAGTTGGAAACATTTCGGTTTGCGAGTATTTAGGTACTCCTCTTTGTTTTCCTTTTTCTCCGTCTGTCATTGGTTCATGGTGGAAGACCAGTTCCAAAGTGGAAGTGGAACCGAAAACACCGACTTTTCTCTCTCGCTCTCACTTTGTTTTCTTGTGTGTGAGATCGGAGCACGTTCCTTGAAGGCAGTCTAAGCCCAGCTCTCTAGTGCAACTGGCGGAAATCATTTTTTGTCCAATTCAAGTTAAACGAAGCTGACAGACGGTCGTTTTGTTCCTTATTTGAGACCTTTTGTGTTTGTGACCGATTTCCGGTATTTTCTCGCACTTCTGTGTTATAGCCATCAAAAACAGAGAGTCGGATCAGAAGGTGCTGCACATGACATGACATGTGACAAGACGTTGTGTGTGTCGAGCAGGGAAGTGGATGTGGACAAGGAGTGGAAAAGACAGATTGTCAAAGAAAAGATTTGCTCAGTGAGGTTTTGGAGACAGTCGTGACACGAGAGTAAAAGTAAAAGCAAGTAATAATAATCACAATCACAACAAAACAGTCACCATCCAGCTTCAAACAAGCAACAGATTTCTCTCTCTTGTCTCAGGCTTTCCCCGAATCTTGGAAAATAAATCAATTTGCGAAAAGTGAAAAGCGACTCACTCACTGTCACTCGACTCACGTTTTCCGGGACGAGTGGAAGCTTCGTTCTAGGAAGTGAAGTGAAAGTTGTTCCCTTCCTATAGACCTTTCGCCAATCTCTGCAAAACTCCAGGTCCAGAGAATATCTCGTCAATTAACAGAGTTTTACACTTTGTTGTCTACGTGACACTTAACTTAAAACCTGACTGAAAAGAAAACAAAAAAGGCCATGGGGACAAGCTGAACAATTTCATTTCGTCATTTAAGAATATCTCGTCAATTAACAGAGTTTTACACTTTGTTGTCTACGTGACACTTAACTTAAAACCTGACTGAAAAGAAAACAAAAAAGGCCATGGGGACAAGCTGAACCATTTCATTTCGTCATTTTATTTTATTTCATTAAATTAGTGCGAGTGTCATTTTTAGCAACTAACTCAGTCAGTGATTAGCAGAGCGACAATCAATTCATAAAATTGGCAAGAAAAATCGCACACTATTTTGTGCGTGTTGGTTAGATCGTGTCGAAAAGATCTTTACTCTTCTCTAATTCTCTTGTGTGATCGTGGTCGTCACCAAACAGTTCCAATGGAGTGATGAGCTGTGCAAAATTTTCGCTACTTCAACAGGAGAGGCTGACGTAAGTAATTTTTTAACGTTAACTTAGTTATAAAGTACTATCTATCCTTTAGTATCATCACTCACTCTTCGACTCGACTGACTTCGGGGATTGTTTCATATCATGACCATACAATCACTAGGAAATTGTCCTTTTGTTTGCTTCATCAGCAGATTTGTAAATAAATCAGCAGCAGTGAGCAAGGGCTAACCTTGTTAGGAGAGAAATGGAAGGTCAATCATATCATGATCGTAAGATTGAATTTGAATGATCATTCATGAGTTCATAGGATGAAAGCTTGTTTGCAAAAATGCAAAGAAAAATCTATTTTTTCGTAGAGTAAAAATTTTCATTCGTTTGAGTTGAGAGTTCAGAGGAATTTGATTTTGTTAAATGTGTTACCTTGGATGGTCACAGACAGAGCGACTTTTGCTTGTATGAGTATCTATGAGTTTAAGCGTGAGTTATTTGATTGTCGCTAGAAAGTTTTTGCGACTTGGCATACAATAAATTTAAATCTGATACGAGACGATGCAGTGTTGCAATTGTATAATACCATTTTCGTTTTCGCAATTCGCAACGCCAAGTTTATTTCAGTTTAGCAATGTTTATAGTTATGTTATTTATGCTACAGCTACATCCCCCAAAGACGATGTTCATTTCATTTGTTCATCCAATTGGATTCAATAATCAATATAGTCGATCTTCATAAGGATTTTTTTCATTTATTTTATGACCATTTAAGAAAGGCCATAAATAAAAGACTTAAAATAACAGACTACATAGGAATCTTTTATTTGGAAGGAAGATCAGTTTCGCTGGGAGGGATTCAATCTCGTGCTGTACTATTACATCACATTACATAAATGGACTGGGCCCATTCCACTGTAAATTTGACATGACCCAATAGAGTAAATGTCTACTCTAACGGCCAATATTTAACAGGATAAAATTCATGGCCTCCCTCCCGCTCCCTTGAAATTAGTCCTGCTCTAATGCTTTACTCTTTCGAACATCTTTGTTTGTATGCTCGAAACTTAAAAAATGAGTGATGACACATGACAAGTCTGAAGTGATGCAATTGTGAAAATTCTTTTGCACAAGCTAAACTTAACTTTGAATAACTTCTTGCTTCAGTGCTGGTCTCAATCTGCCTATCGTCTGTACAAGAGAACCAGAACCAATTTGAAGTAAAGAGTGACGCTTCAAATCACCACTTGAATTTACAAAGCTTTATAAAGCTACTTAACTCGAATTATTCAAAATTTTCTTACTTAATATAAATATGTACCGAAATACGCTCGTTTCATGCGTGCTTCTGACAGATTACATTGAGACCAAAATATTGACTCGATATTCGTGCTGATGGTGATTACTTACAAGCAAAAAAGCGGAGACGAGCAAAGAAAACAAACGCAAAATCCACAAAATGAGTCAGTGTCGTAAAGTAAAGCCAAAGCAAACAAAGACAAGGGACTAGAGGATGTTTTGTTTGGGTTATGACGATGTGTGAGAGTGAGGTGGTGGTGTGGTGGTGCCGTAAACTTGCTCGCCATTATTATTAGTTATTAAAATTGTCGGTGATGATGACGACAGTGGATACTAAAAAGCTATATTAATTTTCGCTTAGCAAACAGTGCTTGGTTGAAGTGAATTGCAAAAATGTTATGGACACGGACATTGACGCCGTCTCCCATCACATCACCAAAAGTCAATCATGCAGAAATAAAAGTTAAGCGCCTTCTTCGTACGTAAATTGAAAATCAAGCTGAGCCGTGTATTGTACTACAGCAAATCCCATCATCGCCAAAGACCCAAAATTCAACAGAACGGTAACGATATTCACTTGAGTTGCTTTGGCTTATTAGATCTTCTGAGAAAAAAAATTAAACAAAAAAGGCTCTTGACTTTACTCTATCACATATAAACTTTTGCCAATTTCTGCGATATTATATCATCCTGATTGCAAATTCTGCTCTGTTCGTTCAGTGTTTGCGAATCAATGTAGTAAATGTAAATACCTAGAAACCTAGACATAAATGAGCACGAGTTAACAAATATTAACGGTGGCCGTAAAAAGCTGCATTTTCAGTTTACATTTCCCTTCCATGGTCATGATAATGAGGTAACAAACAAAAATTAGGGTCCATGTCCAGTTAGACTCGACTGGACTGTACTAACCTTGAACAGCGAACACGGATGCAATTTTTTATGTGTTTATTTTGCTCGTGTTAACATGATTTTAGCACGAAATGAAGGACATGTGGTCATTGAACCATCCTACGACTACCTTTGATGAAATGACGTTCTTTTGATGGTCACCTGTAAATATTTGTGAATGTAGTGATGCGTAGTGCTGGTAAAATTCCCCCCTCAGTCGTTACTACTACGTAAACCTGAAAGAAATATTTTTAAGCAAACATCCGCCGCCCGCTCTTCTTCTCTTTGTATAATACCTACTACTCGTAAAACTCGGGAAAAGTTGAATAATGCGATTTTATTAATGTCCACTCTTAAAAATGATAGTTTCTGCTTGCTTTTCCCTCCTCGCCAATTTTTAGGTGGTGTTTCTCTGGCTATGTGTAGCTACTGGGAAACTCGTAATTTTCGGTGGTGAATTTTTTTACTCGCCTTTTACACGTTTTCTTAACCATTATGTTATTAAATGGGAGTCGAGTGGGAGGGATGCAAAATTTTTACAGCGGTTAGAAGAAGAAAAAAAAGGAAAAGAAAAAAAGAAAGAAAATACTATCTCGATCTTCCCTATTATTATTATTATACTTTTTATCAGTTTTTTTTACTGCGTAAGTCGGAATTCTTGGCGTCGGACGGAGGCAGGAGGCAGTTTAGAGAATAAAGTGGTGGTTTCACAAACTTGGTTCCCATTTCTCGCACAAAAAATTATTTATTGGACCACCTACCAAAAAAAACTTAGGACCAAACAACGCGCTTATTATTTAGCAGAGGAATTCCACTGTAACCGTGATTATTTAACCGTGTGTGTGGGACTATGACTATGTGACAAGTGATATTAAAAAAATTGGCGAATGGCGGCGAGCAAGATGGCAAAATTACGTGGCCGTGGCTCTAGTCCAACAATAAAGTTCATTCAATTTTGGGAAGACGAGCAAATAAAATCAACTAGAAAAAAAAAGTTCATTTTAATATATAATGATGCAAAAATGTTTGCATGAGTTACATAGATGATACATTACGTATGTATTTACGTAAATATGTGTAGATAGTTGTAGGACACTTGAGTTTGTTTGCGTTCGAGACACTTTTCTTTACTTTGTTTCCATTATTGATTTATAAGAAGAATATGACTATGACATGACATAGTTCTCCTGACAAAAAAATGTGGACACCGTCACCACACAGCATGAATTCTTTCGCATTGTCACTGGCAAACAAAGTGATTGGAATGGAACGATATTTTTCGACAGGGCAGGGCAATACAAGAACGCTTATGTAAAAGAGACAAGTCGATGGAACAAGCAGAGGCAGAGGGGTGCTATGGTTCGGTGTCCACTTGAGACGTGTCATTGTCGTGTCGTGTCATGTCACTCATGAAGCCATTTCTTTAGGCTTCATGGCCATGTTGATTCTCGTGTTCGTGTCAAAAGTTGCAGTTTGCTGCACTGCAATCGAATTGGCCTTGCTACTTGTTTTCAACTCTGAAGCATATGGAGATGATATGGTGGTGTTTTGGGAAAATAGTGGGAAAAGTTTTTTTTGCAATGGACGCTCGTGGAAGTTTCTTGAATAGGGAAAATGCGTAGTGTTTTTCCTATTGAAAAAGGAAAAGCTCGTTATGTTACATAAACGGAGAAAAGAAAAGAAAGGGAAAGGCGAGCCATGAAAAGAAAACACTCATCTTGTTTTTTTCTCCCTCTTTCCCATGTGGAGGAGACTGTTGAAGTGAAACTTGTTTTTTGCTTGCCTCTGTTTTTCCCCTCAAAGGAAAGACGCGTTTGAATAATTGATGGCATTTAGGTTTTCTCGTGGCTCCTTCTCTTCACGGCGTCTTCCTCCTCTACTCGTCTTTTTATTTGCCCTTCCTACAACAATTCTTGCCACATAGTATCTATCTCATGATTTCCCATCGCATCATGTCATGTTATGTCATATCATCACCACATCATATTTATTCTCACTAACTGTACTGGATATGGCTGGTCAGCTATGTACTAGTATTGCAGTAGTTGCTTTCACTGCCCCCGTTGATTCACTTCTTTTGACTGTCTGCTGCTGTTGATTTTGGTTCAATGGCGTTCCAGTTCACCAGGAGAAAAGAAAACTCAAGTTCCATTTCCATTGCTGCCCCAATTTTTTCGCCTATTCAAGTTCGCCGATTAAGTGGAAAGAATCGTTATGGATTTCTATTCAGTTAAAGGCCAAGTGCAAATAGGAATTCCAGCTGAAAAAATCATTCAAGCTGACGATAATAGTAATGAGAATAATAATGGTAAAAATGATGACGAAGTGAAATAAACGGTGTCCTTGTCATTCCACATCCACATGCACACCGTCTTCACTTCTAGTACAAAATATATACGTAGGGAATTTTATTTTGGTTAAAAGGAAAATATTCCTTAAATCCATCATCAATTCAATTACCACCACGTTTTACCAACAGACTGCCAAAAATGGAGCTACAGAGTGTAAGATGAAGGTTTTAACTGTAAAAGTAGTTAGTGGTACTTTACAAAGTAAATTATTAATATTTAATACCCTGCAACGTAAATTTTGATTCGTGCCAAGCGCATTACAGAATCTACTTAAAAGTTTGTGATCTGATTAGTATTCCTGGGCTGCTGGGTGCTGGTGCTGAAGTTGATTTCATTTGAATCGAATTCACCTCATTTTCGCGATTATCTTGTAAATACATGCGTAGATATCGTATTTATTGGCAGCTTCGTTTCATATTAAATACGTAGTATTTACGAGTCAATATTATGAACGATGTAGATTCGCTCCGTTGTTCCCCCGATATAATTTTTTTGTTCATTTTGATGATATGATGCGATGCGATGACAATGTTGACTTGGCGTGTGTGTGCACCACGAAATGACATGCGAGGAGGGCGTACAAACAACATCCTTTTATTGACTGAGTAAAGTAGAGTAACACAAAATTTGCAAAAAAGCGTAAGCGTATTAAATATTAAATATCACTCTCGCTAGAATCGCGAATTTGGATTGCATGCAGACTGTAGACAAGAGTCGCGAGGCATCGCATCACTATCACATTCGCATCAAGAACAAGAAGATTGAACACCTCGTTGCAAGCAGACAGACAGAAACATTTGGCTCGCAAATGTTCAATAACAAGAAGGCAGAGCTGCGCCAGGGTGACACTGAACTCGAATTCATCGAAATCGAACACAACTTGAACATTGAGCCACTTTTTTTCTGTTTAGTAAAAAACTTTTCATAACAAAAACGTGGCTGTGGCTTTTTATTTATTGGGTTGATGTTAGGTGGCTCTGTTATTATTATGATTATGATTTTGCGTGCTCCGGAAATTGGCAATTTTTCATTCATCGGCGGCAGCACCTACCAACATACAGAGGATCACGATACGATAACATGAAGACTCCCGTGGCGCGGTGCGTGATTCGCGCATATTGATATTGATGGAATTAATTATAATTGAGCTGAGGCAAGAAAACGTGTAAACGTTTCATCATCAAAATCATCATCGACTTGGAGTTTGGAGGCAGTGTGAGTTGTGAGTGTGTCGGAGGGAAGTTTTCCATGTTGTGTTAGAATGTTGCCAATGGTGATTTTCGCGTCGTGTTCTGCAGAGTGAAATTGAGCCAGATAGTATTATACCCGTCATCATCATGATAATAATAATAGACGAGCCACAATGAATCTCTGCTCAACTTCAACTTCAACTCCGGCATGTAATCTGGGATGATATGATATTCTGTGTAGTAAGAAGAGAGATGATGAGACTGAGTGAGCTCTAATCTCGTCATCTCATAATTATAATTATGGAGATGTGATACGAATTTTTTTTGCAAAAAAAATATTGCTTTCCCCAGTAAAAGGTTAGGTTACTTTATTTTACTTACCAAGGAAAGTTTCGCTCACTCAGTTACTCAGAGCTTTGTGTGTTCATGCAGTTTCTCTACCAGGTTTTTTTTGAGATGGATAGTGTTACGGTTTAGGATGATTCATGATCATTATGATCCCGTACATTATAGAGTGCGAATTGTAGTTTACTTGCGATGGTATTGCATGACATGATTATTGGGCGAGGAAGTGTTTGTTAGTTGAGATGAGAGAGGGATAATTTTCAATTGCTCATTGCTCGCACTGACTTAGAGAGACTCTGCTTTTTCATCTTCGCGTCTCTTCCCTTTTCACAAGAAGTTTCACTCTGAGTCTGGGTGTGTGTTCCCTTTTTCGCGAGGATGGATGAAATGAACCCATTCATTCTGCTTTGCGAGGATCGCCATGATCATTTATTAAAACGCTTCGCCCATCAGTGTGGTGGGTAAAAGTTGAGCAAGATGAGTAGATACATATTATGAAGTATGAGGGCTGGCTGGCTGCGAGCTACAATTCTTTCGTTTAGCCCTCCTACTCGAGCAAATTATCGCGAACGCAAATCTTCGTTTCATTCACTTTAGTATTATGCTGTACTTCAGATGCTATCTGAAGAGGAAGAATGTTGAGTCTTGATCCTGATCATTGATGCTTTTTGCTGAAATATTTAGCGTAAAACGCAACATTCATTGTCTGCTAATCTGATCTCGTGTGTTGTTTGTCTGCGAGTCAAGTCTTGTTGAGTGAGATTGCGTGCGTTTTCTTGAAGATAAGTAGAGAAAAGGAGACGATATGAAAATTGGGGTCAGTCAAGTCAGGAGTCGCACGAGGCGTCAAGTCAAAATTGCGCACTGGTAGCACACGAAACAAATAATAATACAAAAAATACGGCTTTGCTCTTTTTTAATAAGTTCGTAACCTAAACCTACGTGAGTTTAAACTGTTACTGTTAGACTCTTGCTGATATGAGAAACCTTTGCTCTGTTACCACTACCGCTACTCATTATCATCGTCATGTCATATCATTATTCTTTCTGAATAATAACATTATCGTACTTTGCAAATATTTGATGACGTTGATGATGAAAAAGAAAAAGGGTAACGAATAAAGTAATGCTTCTTAAGTGAAAATGGAGCATTATTGTGAGTGCCAGCCTGCCCAGGTAAATGGGTTTAGGTAGATACACACAATAAAGTTTGGATTTCATTTCGTTTTATTGCCCTGCTTAACTCTGAGTAGAAAAGCAGACACACTTCCCTTTGAAATGGTAATAACGGTTGTGATGTAGTAGCGGAAACGGTTAGACTTTGAATTCTAGAATGAAATAAAACAGCACCTGGTAAGTTGGACAGACGCTAACGATAAGTATTTTCTATAGTTTTTCAAGTCTTTCAATTTTCATCCTTTGAAGTTGAAGCGGATTGGAAGGAAAGATTTTGCAAAAAAAAAGTTAAATGCGGACTAATTTTCCTCTTTGATAGAAGTGTGGCCGTGGCGGTGCTAGAAGTAGCCTTGGCTCTTCGCTTTTCTTTCTCTGTCTCTGACTTGAACTCTGAGCGTGGTATTAATTTTGCAAAAGAGAAGATGCGGGAAAAGAAAAGAGTTGTTAAGCGGCTTATGAAAGCACGCAAATGCACATATGTACATGACAAGACAAGGCAAATGTTTTCAACTCAAGGATCCTTCCGTTTCACTGCTAATGCTACATAATGCAAGCTACTAGCTAACAAACGGACAAGGAAAGGAAACGGAAAAATTGTGCCAGTTGAACTGAATGGGCTCGTTGCTGCTGTTGAGTCTCAGTTAGTACTTAGCTTGACTCCACTCCACTAACAATGTGTACAGAGTGGAGGAAAGTTCCGTGGAATTTCGAACCATGTCCTTTAAGAAGTCTCGTGTTTGTGGGTCGGATGTCGTTCCACTGAACGTCAGTTTTTGCTTGTGTCGCGTTCATCTTCCCTGTTGCTTCTTTCGGCTCCGTTCTCTCTGTGTCTCGGCATTAAGTTGCCAATTTTAATGAATTCTGAACTGACTCAGCTGAACCGTGGAGACTCCACTCAGCCACTCGCTTACGACGCTCTCTCAATTCGCTATGCGTTCAGTCCACAAAGCTGATCCGATCATGGAGAAACGAAAAGAAAAACACTTAAGAAGATAATTGGCAAGCGAATCGGCATTTGCCGCAGTCATCTGAGTAGATATTTGATTTGAAGCGTGGCGAAAGCTCGTAACTGCGAAATGACATTTTTGCAATATTCGCAATTTTTCCTCTCCTCGACCTGATTGTCGGTTTTGGAGATTGAGATAAATGCATCTCACGAAATCCGATTATTCTTCCTTGTAACTTGTTTTATTAGGCAGTTTTACTGCAGGCTTTAGTTAGTTGGGGTCGTAACGGTTGACCACACGTTCACATAGGATAATTCAGTTGTGTCTCTCTCTCGAAGTTTTTTTAGAAAGGACATTATTTTTAAACCTGGCAACTGCTGCCATTTAGCGAGACCAAATAAGGATGTGGGATTTGCAAGAGTCGCATGAAAAGTAACGAGATGACAACCGAACAGCTCCCAAGAATAAATTCCATTATTCATGCACCACTGTGCAGAGTGCAGATGCAGAGCGACTACTTTTCAAGTGACACAGTTCATGTTACTATTGTATCTGTAATGCTCAAACAATGGAGATTGCAACTGGCAATGCAAGCCATCTCATCTTCAAGAAAGAGACGAAACTGCGAAAATAATTTGGAAAAAAGGTGAATGAAATGAATATGATGGTTGACTGTGACTGCGATGTGACGCCTACGCAGGCCTTACTCCTTGAGAGAGACCAAAAGTGGACGAGGAATTGTGAATGGAAAGGAAAAGGCGGACTTTGCCCCGCTCGTATTCATAGTCATGGCACATTAACTTCTCAAAACGATTTTTCAGTCTTGTCTTTGTCTTGTCGATATGCAGTGCAAAAATGGGGAGTCGCAGCCATTAAAACTCAAAAGCTACTAACAGTTGTTAAACAGTTTTTTAAGTATTCAAAATTATTCTTTTGCTTACAAACAACAATGTTTGGGATTTAAATATTCCGCAAGCCTGCCTGCAGCTACTTAACTGCTGAACATATTTTGTGTTGTGTTGACTGCTGAAACCATTGTAAACCTTTTTTGTATAAATTTTTTAAAAAAATTAGCGTGACACTCACAAAGTCAGACAAAACACAGCAGCCTGGCTATATAGTAACATTGTATTTATTCTAATCACAACTCCCTGGGTATTTTCCTACATTTGAGTTAGAAAAAACATTTTTATTTTTGGTCAACCGTCGTCATCGTCATTTTGAATATTGACGGGATAATTATTGTTTTCGGTTGGGTGACGTTGATGCATGTGGCAAAAATCGTGTTTCTCTCATCTACATGATTAAATACCAGTTATAGTTAGCTAACTAAAACAATAATCACTCACTGACACACATCGCCTTTTACTCGTTCATTCATTTTCATACAGGCAGAGGCCATAGCCAACAGTTTTGAATGGATTCTTACTTGCTGAGTGCAGGCAGTTTTCAGTTCTTACGCAATCTTGGGACTTGGGACAGCAGAAAGACGACGGTATCGATGATTATGATTATGATAATAAAAGATGAAGTGTGTTCATGTGCATAGAAAAGCACGACTTGTTTACGTTGCGCAAGACTCTGCCCTTTGTGCGAATGTGAACTTTGCTTGCTTATCAGTTTCATTGTTAACTTTGTCTTTAGTTTGCTTGTACAAGATGTGCAACTTGCATTACAACATTGTCACACTCACATCAGGACAGGGAATAATCAGAAGGAGCAAATTTACTGTGCGATTTAGCGATTTATCATTCTCTCTTGTATGTTATGGGGAAAATTATAGTATGCAAATTAAGTGGCAAGTGCAATAGGTCAGGTTAGCATGTATGTACCATGTAGGAAATTATAAGTTTCAGTAATTTAGTTGTGTAAGATACGTTTCTTGCTGCATTATTGGTATTGAACAGTTTTTGTGCAACTCTATGAATCTTTAGAAGCAGCGGTTTATTAACGAGGTGTCGTTAAGATAAGAAAGAAAAGTGGATTTTTGTTGGTCAGTTAAAGTTGATGCGTTGCACGTTATTTAGATATATACGTACATTACGTGATTACATCATTGGTAAATATGTTAGAATGTAGCCGTGTTATTTTACAAGATTGAATTGATTGATACAATTTATGGCGGAAATGGGACAGAGCGAGCATTAGGCAGAAGAAACATCTTCTCAGTTCCTCACTCACATTCATCTTATTCACTCAACTCTCTGCTTCATCGTGTTCATCAATTCTGCTTTTCCTTTCCATGAAAACTAGGTGCGAGTGAAGTAGCATTTTCTTGTAATGCACCTTCGTTTGTGCTGCTCGACCGGTTCCACAAATAATAAACATCATATCACTTTTATCATCAAGAGAACACTTATCTTGATGATAAGCCTAATGATAATGAGTGTATGTACATTTCTCTGTAGATGATTCTAGTTGTAAAGCGCGATGCTACATAGTGGAGTTCATAACATTTTTATATATACATTTACATGCCTAATTTAACAGCGACCTTCTTTTTTCGATGTATGAAAGAAGTTGAAGTTTGAAAATCATAAAATCTTCTCTGTTTGTTTTCATCTCCGTAAAAAATGAAGTGTTTCAGTCAGTCAGCCGGAAACTTTTACTCCAGCAGAATATTTGTTTTGTATGGAATATGCCTACAAAGAGATGCTTCATTTCTTGGAGTGAGTGCGAACATTTTTTCTAAAAAATTGCAAGTCAACAAAGTGTGAAGGTTATCTTATCTTATGCCACGCTCTACTATCAACAAGCAAAAGCAACAAAACTCTGAAGAGCTTTAGGGCTTTTCTTGCAAACAAGCGAATGATGTGGAAGTAGTTTGTGGAATCTTCTTATAGATTAGATTCACACGTGGAAATGAAATTTTTAGAATCGTGATGATTAAGAAGTAAAAAATGGCGACAAGGAAAGAATAAGTGTAATTTAAGAGAGAAATTAAAATGCATGTTTCATTTTTTCCTCATTACTACATTACTTTAGATTTTTAAGACTTCGAAGGAGATCCAGTTTGGTTTCAGGAACATGCAGTTGGAATGGGAATTGGAACTTTGGAATCTTCAGCATTCGCACTTAACTTGACTTTTTAGTTTGGATATTTTCCTCTTGCTGCTGCTTCGTTTTCGTTGCACTTTGGCAATTTGTTTGAAGCAAGATTTTGTAGGATAATTCTTGACTCTCTTCCAAAAAGTCAGAATCCTCTTGTGTTTTCTTGTTGAATGAGCATACTAAATGTGATGTAATAGAATGCCACTGCATTAGTGCGCTTGAACGCTATAATAGGATTATTAAATGGAGTTTGGCGAGTGGTGGTAGTACATAGAATTATTACATATTGGTGGGCGGTTTCTATAAGTAAGCTGTTGCTCTTGCTCTTCGCTTCAAAAATTGAAAGATTTTTTTGAAAACCTTTTAAATCACCATTTCCATTACAATTCCATTCCATTGGAAAAATGGTGGTGAAAAATGCAGAAAATTGTTAGGTAGAACTAGCGAAGTAGTATTTAAGTAGTGGAAAAATAAAAAATCAGGTTTGAGCACACTCACACTTATAAATCTGACGACTTTTCGATGCTTGTCGTTTCAGGGAATTTAGGAGCTTTGGGAGTGACATGAAAAGGAATCGGAAGCTGAGCTGAGAAGATTACATTTGTTTGAGAGCTTAATTTTTTCAAACTGCAGCCAGCAGCTTCATTCATGCGTTCTATTCCGTCATTGCCATCCCGGCCATTTAAATTATTTTGTTGTTATTACTATTACTAAAAGTGTGTCATTTAATTCGGTACGGTAATAAGAACTTTCTAAGGCTTCGCTCCATCAAAATTGTTTTTACGATGGATCTATCCTCGAGTCGAGCGTTTTAAACTGCTTTGGATGTTTTAATGTCTTTTTTAAAGTTGATTTGAGCTGGTGAACGTCATCAACGTTTATTGAACTGTCCTCATGTCATAATTTTCTAAGGACAAGCTGAGCAGAGAAAAAAGTTTTCTGAACATTTATAAAAAGGTTTAAGTTGAATTTCATTATGTTAGGTTGTTATGAATGACGATATGACGAATGGGGAACAATTTTTTTTTCTTCCAAGCTTTGAAAATATTTTTTGTCTGCAAGTGCAACGATTGTCAAATATTTGTGCCGTTAATTTTTCTGCAATTATTTTGGAGTTTAGGGGAATTTGCTAAACTACGATATCATGTATGTTATTTATTATGCATATTTGATGATTGCAGCTCGTGTTTGCATTTTTCCTCCATTCATTGCACTCGTGCGATGGCGATGATGATGATGACGGTTACAACGCTGCATAGGCAATTGAAGATAATTAGAGGGAAGAAATCGCTAATTTGGTGCATTTTAGTGCTCCATCTCTGTATTTATTTAGTATTTTGCAAACTAATCGTTTGTGACGAACAAGTTATGCCTTAATAGTTTATTTTGTTGTGGTGTTCGCTCACTTTGGGCGAAATCAATGTTTTATACTAGCATCATTACTTTAAAAGCTGAATGAATAACAGACAACATTAGCTTATTTAGTATTGTGTCGTGTGTGCAAAAACATTCGCGGTAGCAGCTTCAACCCTGTGCCTGTGCCGAACGGTGCAATTAAAAAGGCCGTAAAATATTTAATAAAATACTAGAAGCGACTCGTCGTCCACTTAATTTTACATAGTAATAGCTCAAGAGCACTGCGACGCGAGTGGCGAATGGGAATAGTTTTAAAAAGTAGAGACGTATAGCTAAATACAAACAAGTACCGTAGAGCTGTAAAAATAAAGTCCATTGTATTCTAAGGTAAGGGCAACAATGCTGCACTGTGAATTGTCAAGGAGGAGGAAGCGAAGGTGCCCATAACTTACAGAGTAAGAGTAAATATTTTTTTTTGCAAAACTTGCAATATTATCTTTTTATTTACAACCTTTGATAATCGTAATAACACAATACAATAACAAAATAGTCTTTGTAAATGGTAATCATTCATCATAAGATAAGCAACGTATTTATTTATTATTAACTTGTAAAAAATTGTAATCACAGTTTACATGTGCTGACAGTAGCAAAAATGCAACTGCTGACTGTGAAGTGAATGTGGACAAGTTGAACAATAAAATGTTGAAACTACCATCGTTTTTCTTTGCAGTTCGTTATGGAATGCAATGCAAAGAAAAGAAATTAGCTGAGACAAGCTCTGAGTTGGCTTGGGCAAAGAACAAAGGACATTGAATAAAACGCTGCAACTGCAAGTACAAAGCTATTGATCATCACCACGACTTTTCCTCCTCCCGCTAATAATTTGATGATTGTCCTCAAAGCAAACTGTTGCTTTGACATATTTAGTTTTCTTATAAAATACTTCTAAGGAAGAGTTTAATAGCGAAACGGTTTAGTTTATTAGCGAAGATAAATAATTATGTGCGCGTGGATATTCCATACGACGCGACGGAAAACTAACGGGGGAGGGAGTGAAGAGCAACAGGGAGAGTTGGAGGATGGAGATGTGATATCATAGCGATAGGAACTAATTAATTAGAAAAGTTTTGTATGGCTTTGCCATTCACTTGATATTTGAGTTAGCTGTTAGAGTTAGAACAATACAATAACACAGAGCTTTTGGTGGCACATTATTATTTCTGTGGTGTTTTCCGTTGTGATGTGAGTTGTCAGACGCAGTCACTACTGGAGAAAGAGAAGCCAGAAAAGTTAATTTCGTCCTGGACCACTTTTACTTTTGGACAAGAATTTCTGGAATCTTTGTGCAAACCAGAAATTTTAATTAGAATGAAAAAGAACAAAAGCATGAAAGAAAGATGATTGATGAATCACTTTGCGAGTTTTTTGCAAATTACAGATTAATAAGGAAGAGGAGAGTTTTTCTTTGATTGTTTGCATTTTTAATCAGCCTGGAATCTCTCTGTAAGTACATACATAGAGAAAATGGGAAAAAGATATTCCAATGTGTCATGTCATGCGGACAATTTATGGGACTACTACATAGTACATAATTTTTATTTTGATATGCATTTCATGATCATAAAGAAGACGTAGGGACTTTAATTTGGATCGCTTTATTGTAAAATAAATGGTGGACGAAGGCGAGGTGAGATTGGATGAGATGAAGCAGACCTTGAGGAATTCGCGGTGCGAGCCACAACACTCAACTTGAGCACACGCTGCCTCTGCTGCTGCTGCAGTTTCTTTGGTTTCGACTTTGATCGAGTTGCTTCAACTTATTTCAAGTTTAGCATTCTCATTATCATTACTTTTACGATGCATACACATTCAGATATAGAAGATTAATCGCAGATTTAGCATTTGGCAAACTTCGCATTTTGTGGTGATGTTGTTGATTTGAACAGAAAAAATGTTTGATTTTATTCACATACAAGACAAGACTTGAATATCAAAGCAAACAGATTTATAAAGGCAATGAAAGAAAAATGAAAAACGTTTTGGTGTATGGTCCCTGGCTGAGTTGAGGACTCTGTGAGGTTAGCTAACACTTTGATGAAAGTGTTTGTACACATTAGTGATTGGTATTGGAGTGATTGAGAATTGTGCGAATTGTGGCTCAGTTGTGTATGTACATGGTGTCTTGATTGAGCTACTGCTTTGTCTCGCCTTGCCTTGAAAAAGATGTGCAATTTGGAATGCAAAATTGCGACTAAATGCCACCATAAGTTTTAACTGGTTATCATCGTAAATCATTCATGATTAAATATTTAGGATGCGCTGTGAATGGCACACGTGACCCTTGCGTGTATCAATATCAAATATATTTCTATGTAGTAAAAATTATGCTAGATTCGATTATGGATGAGCGGAGCTTCCTTTCGACGAAATGAGAAATTCATCAGCAGACAGAATTTCGTAGAAAGTTTCACTCATGCCTCACTCACGACAGTTGAGCTGCTCAAAGAAACGAGATGACGTTGGTATGGACGGACATTCAATACATGCATAATAAAAGGTGAAACAGAAAAAGCCTAGATTGAAGCTAATATGAGAGGATATCAAATTTATTAATGTTAATAATAATAACAATGATGGCAGATTTGAGAAGGTTAATATTACAGATACTGGGTATTATTAAAATATAAAATGTGATCTGATCTGATGCGCAGATGGTGGTCCTGGTAAACGTATAGACTTTTTTCTGTTACTTCGTTGCTGCAGAATCTGCAGATTATTTCAATTCCGATTTTGCTTGATGGATTGATGAGAAAGAATGGAATAATGGCAAGCGGATATTTTTATTCACCTTTTGGACACGTCAGAATTAATCTCAATAAAATAAAATAAAATTTAAGCGATCGATCGAATCACAAACGTTTTTTTACTTTGCAGTTTATTAATGGAGGACAAGTTTATGAATAAAGTATGAAATCCAATATTTCGCTCAACTCTGATCGTGATCTAGTCAAATAAATGTTCATGATGACACTTATGTTACATTACCGAGTATTATAATGGCAAGAGGGCAAAAAGTCGAAAAGTCGCTTTTCAATTCGAAACGTTTGAAAGTTGAATATAATACGTGGATGGAAATGTTCATGTAAGTAATGTATCTATCAAAGGTCAGTGGTTGACTTAATGTCATCATTTACGTTAGTATATGCCCCATTATTTTATTACTTCGTGCATAACCCACATTATTGGCAGTCGTAATTTTAATAGGTACTACATACATGTGTTGCAAATTCTCCTCCGTAGGTATTTACATATTTATGAGTTTCAAGAAGTAAAATCAAATGAATTTCGAAGTATTCACTCACAATGAAGATTTTTTTTTTTCAAAAAAATTATTTTCCCTTCTACATACATTATGTATTTAAAGATTTTCTATCGTAATCATGAATTACCTCTGTGCTACAGACTAAGATTCTGTTAAATGCATATGCCGATGCCACACAGAGAGTCACTCCGCCAATGCCACAGCCAGAGCCACATCATCATTATAATACGATAACTGCTGCAACAACATCCGTCGTATGTAAATGATTTAAAAAAATTGAGCACTGAAAAGATTGGATTCGGCATCCACATCATCATCATTATGAACTGAAATTAGTGCTGGTAATGCGAAGATAGGAGGATGCGAGTTTTCTAGAACAGGCTTTTATTAACTCCACCGGGACTGCGGCTTTTTCACTTAAACTCGTCAGCTCAGCTCCGTTTCCTTATCGTTGCTATCTGCATACCACATTATTTGCACAATATTGAAACAGATATTGAAAAACGTTAAGCTCGTATGCAAAAGGTAAATTTCGTATCCACATCCACATCCACCTAAATTCCCAGAAACTTTCCACATCTACGTATTTTTAAAATCTTGTAAAGTCGTGAACTCTGCTTTTGTGTGAAGATTATTTATGTTGACTCAATTTAATTCTTCGCTGTGTTGTGTGCCTGTGACTCGCAACATCCGCTTCCTTTTTGCACCTATTTACTGATAAAATCCTCATCGTCATTGTGAAATAGTCGGAATTTGAATTTAGAATAGCAATAATGATATTAATATTTATGTTCATGTGATATTTGAATTTCTTTTGACTCCACATCACTCTGATGACGTACATAGTTACGAGTCACTCACTGTTTGACTGGGGTACGAAGGAGGAATTATTTTGTATTTCATTTGTTTTACTCGGCCCACAAAAGTCAGTTTTGCAGTGATGACGAAGAATCTCCTTAGAAGAAGGGCGAACAGACGCTTTTTCTTTGCGATGTGTTTTATGTGCGTCCACGTCGTCAACTTCAAGACATGTTTTATTCAGTGGAATTTGAGCATTCTGAAATGAATGTCCAAGTAGCGGCATGAAAGTGGGAGAAAGTGAAGTTTTGTATCGAACTTTGCCAAATAATTTTTCACCCACTTGACTTGTGTACAAAGATGATGGATGATTGCATCGATAGGATTTGGCTTGGTTTGACATGACATGATGCGAGGCAATCCGATGTGACATGAAGGGGTTAAAAAGGACAAAAAGACTTAACTTTTTTTCCTCTCTGCCATAATACCGCAATAATAATCAGTCTCTATTTTTATGCTGCTTTTTCTTCTTCTAAATATACAACACAACACGAACACACACGTGCTACTTGGGTTCGATCGACTTTGTGCCTTTGCCTCCTCTCGGCTCTGATCAGGATCTTATCTGACAAGCATTTTGATACTTTACTACCTGAACAATGAAATGAATGATGTCTGCTCAAAGATCTAGCTCTATTTTAAGCTGTTGCGTTGCCTTGTTAGGTGAGACTGGTGCACAATTGAAAATAACAAGGAAAATCTTCCCCTCGGAAATTTTATTCTGGAAGGGATTCGAGTGAGTAGGAAGAAAATAAAAATAGCCGAGAGGAGGCAAAATAGACGGGAAAGATTTGTTGCAAAAAAGTGCTACTATTTTCCAAAAACGGTTCACTCACAGCCCGAAAATGAAATAAATGATGAGTTGGGTGATTTCGCGATACCGAAAGCTGGGATCAGACAGACTTACGTAAGCACATACATAACGATGAATCGTGTACAGTGTAGGTTCATAAGGTATTGTGAGAAAAAAAGCTAGAGAATTTGTACCAAAAATAAATGATCAATGATAAGTAAACAGAGAGTTGAGTAAAATTGGAGATTAGTTTGAGTGAGTGCTGGTTGAGTTCGAAGAAAAAAACTCGAAATTAAGTAATATTATTTTATTAAAAAAGAAAAAGCAATATCCATTATTACGATACAATGGGATACAGCAGAAAATGATTTGTAGCAATTTAGCTAATAAAATTAGGTACGCATTGTTACATGTTTGATAACTAAGCCAAGGATTTAAAGAAGTTTAAAAATACAGTTAAGTTAAGTATAATAAGAGTTTAAATTCACTCACTCACTAAACTCAACCCAACTGAAGCGAATAATGCAAATTGCAAACAGATTTTCTTTTTTGCATCCGTCTTCTTCTTCAATATTGCGAATTGATTGATTCGAAGAGAATGAATTTGTAGGTATTGTTATATACTATCTCTGAGCTACCAAGTAAAACTGTGGCCATGGCCGCTCGTACTCTGCTTCTGTTCACTCTTGGAAAACGATTTCTGTGGAGTTGAAAGGTGTAATTGTTAAATTGTGTGCTAATAAAATAAAACGATGCGATGAATGCTTCGAATGTAATATAAAAGAGGCGAGGACTCGAAGGTGTAGGTGGGGGTGGAGGTGGATAATATAAAACAGATAACCATTTTTAAGCAAAGATTGAGGATAAAAGTTTAAAGTTTCGTTGCAATGAATGAAACTGAAGAGCTTGATTGAATCAGGATGAGATCGAGATGGGAGTAGCAAAATGTAACCTTAGCCAAAGCAAGGTACGTAACGTAATGCAACCGTGCGATGCAATGCGGTTTTGCTTTTGAGGAAAAAAACGTTATCCTGAAATATGAGGTTAGAGTGAGATTCGTTATTTATTAGTGAGCAGAGGGATCTACCGATGTCTGCAGTAGTAGCAAGAGCAAGAGCACAAGTTTTTTGCAGAGAAACGTTGTGTGTGTTGTACTGGTGAATAATTGAATAAAAGCATGAAATGTCGAGATGCAGCGAGTTGAGTGCGCTGCATTTTCTGCTTTGATTTGTTGAAAATGGAATGAATCGCGTTGAAATGAAATCAAGTTGAAAGGAAAATCTTTGGTTGCACTTTGCTTTTTTCATGTCGTTGTGGTTTGATTACGGTTCACTGTTCAATCTCCTCAATCAGTTCGATTGGATGAGGATGGATGGATGATGGGATGTGGTTGCAATTTGTTCAATGGTTTTGCTACATAGTATTTAGCAGGAAAACGAGCCGTTTCCATTTTGACTTAGGATCAGAGTAATGACTTGCAATTCCAAGTGATAGTTAAGGGCGCCAAAGGACGTTTTTGCATTCTGGCTTTCAAGCCACACTCCATTGTCAATTGTCAAATTTGCCACTCGAGAATTTGCGAGTTGGCGTTGACGTTGAATTTGATGTTGGGGAAGATCTTTTCGCACTCCACTACGACTACCTTGCAATACGCTTGACTTTGCGTTGTCATGGTGATAAATACAATAGAAGATACCGCAGTGAGATATGAGATCGTTTGGCAAAGGGGATGATTTTGATTTCTCTATGCAAATTTTGTTCTGCTTCTCTGAAGTCACGGAAAGTTACCGTCTTCCATTTACTAGTTGGATTGTATTCCAGTTGCATTTCAAGTTAGTAGCAATAGTAAAACTGAGAGTGATGATGCTCAGCATTTTGCATGATGGCATTTGATCAGCTTTTTATGGCATTGTAAACAAATGTAGGGAATAAATCATGACATATTTGATTCCACCGAGATTGTTTACAAAAGGCTTGAAAAAAGTAATTGATCTTGGTTTTGGAAGCCGCAGTACAATACAATGAGTATAATTATATTTATAAATCTTTCTCTTCAGTTCACCTAACGTATCACATTACATTAAAAATAGTTTGGCCGGGACATGGACAAAGATAAATATAATATTGAAATTAATCACTTTTTTTGTTGTTGCAAGTTTGCAGCATTTTAAGGTCGACGTTGACCTGGCCTGGCCGCTGCTGTTATCTAATGTTACCTTTGCCTTTGTTGCTGGGTGGCAAAAAGCCCAATAAATTGAAGATTGTTAAAACAATTAACTGGTGGTTATCATTCTGATCGTCGTCAGGGCTTTTTTGTGCTGTGATTAGATTATAATTATTTTCCCTTTTTCTACGTAACGTATCATGTATGTAGATATTTATAAAATTTGATTGTCATTTTGTCGATACTGAGATAATGACTGGCTAGTTTCAATTAATTAATGTATAATAATAATCATCATAAGCAATTACGTTACGTTACAGGGTTCTGTGTCACATACTTACGTACAAGAGAAAATGTGCAAAATATTTGTTAATGTGCAATTAAATAACTGTTTTGCTGATAGATAAGGGATTTGTTGAATGTTGGCGAAAAATAAATTCTCTACGTCAGCAAACTCTTATCCTTATCATTAGTACAGTGCAGTATCGTGATCATGATGAAATCAAATGTGTCATTTATTACAGCTCTACTTAAATGATTTTTAGCTCTTCAGGCAATAATTTCTGATTTATTTCGTGGTGAAAAGCGAGTTTCTTTTTGTATTTACCACACTACTGTAAGTATAACGTATGAGTTGAAATTTTTCGACAGTGATAAAAAATGTGCGAGCAATTTGTAATTTGTAATTTGTCCCTGTTGTCATGTCAAGTGCTTTGTTTCTCTGATAAGATGAGAGAGCTGAGAGAGAATTTTTTTGCAAGTAGGTGAAAAACGGGTTTCTCATTTTCAACATGCTCACGTTCACGCTCGAGGTGGAAATATTTTTTTGGTATTTGGTGGGTGGGTTTCACTTGAAAAACCTGGCTCAATCAATCGATCAATAGTGCACCACACCGTGGAGCAGAAAGAATGGGAAACTAAAACACCCAACAAAGACCGTTTTTTAGTCTGGTTCAGTGAGAAAGAGCAAAAAAACTTTGTTTTTGCAAAGAAAATTCAGAAATAGAGAAAAGGAAGGGAAAAGTGAACACGACAAGAAGCAATTGAGGTGCAAGAGGCAAAAGCCTGCACTTGGCGTGACGTGAGGTGACGCGAACAAAAAAGTGGGACGTTGTGATTATTGTGAGCTTTACAAGGATTTATTGTAGTTTGCAGAAAAATAAATATTTCTTGGTTACAAGTTAGTGAAGTGAAATGAGCGAGCGGTGGGTGTTTCTCAGGACGTATTTATTTACATATTTATTTATTGTTACATACAAAGTTTCTGGGTTCAGTTGACCAGTTTAGCCGAGCACACCAGAGTTGTTATAGGTCAGTGTCATAAATTTTCAAGTCAAAGTCTCCTCTAAGCCGGATTTGCCAAAGCGAAGAAAACCCAAACACAAACCGTTGCTCGTGACGTATGGGGAACAACTTTGATTGAGCGAAATCGAGTAAGTCTATGTTATAGTAGTGTATGTACATAGTTGAGTGTTATGCTATTTACTTCTGAAGAAAAAAGTTTGAGAAACATGAATGAATGCAACATGCTTTGCTTTCTCTTGAAAAATTTTTGTGTAGTTGTGGTGTGCCACATTTACAAAGTACAGTAATGTAAATATGTCCAGTCTGGAAAGGAAATTGTAGTCCATTCCAATTTTCTTTGTGTCCACGTGTTTTTCTCCTTCTAGTGTAACATTTTGTGGAATGAAATTTGCACAAATGACATTTTCATCATTATCTTAGTCACTCAACCCTTTTCTCCCTTGACAGCTCCAGTTTATTTTTCTCAAAGAAAAGGAACGTGCATGTTTCTATGTTAATGCATATAATGTAACGTAATTATGCTAATGGAATTACAGTCCATTAAATAATAATGGTGTTTGTTTGTCGTGTCAACAGAATTTTGTTAGTAGAGACAGACATGGGATTGAAAAAAGCAAGCGCCCATTTAATTATCCCAGTTGAATATTTTTTTTGGAAAGGAAAGAAATTGGGAAAATCATTACCACGATCATTGACTTTGTTCATTTATTTAGAGAAAAAATCGTGTCATGTCACTCGATCGTTCGCTCAACGACTTCTCTGTCACATTCAGCATGGATTTTTCAATTACACGGGAGATTAACCTCCTTTCTTAATTTAATTCCTTCCTTGCTCAAAGAACGTGAAGCTGCTCCAAATAAATTCATTTTTTGAAACGGGTCAGTTGAAAGAGTGTGAAGAGCGGCTGAATGCCATGAGCTGGCATTTTCCTGGAAAAAATTGATGAATGGAAATGTAACATTGCTGAAAGAGTGAAAGTCGCCAGGGTTGAAGAAAAAAGAGTTGAAACGGAACAGGTAGGAAATAAAGTGACGTTTCTTTTCAGATGAGGTTTGCTTTCAGAACTACCCACACCGTTACCATTTTCATTTTTACTTGTGCCATTTCTTTGTTCAGTGGCACCAGCAGAAAAAAATTTCCCTGGTGTTTTTATAATGGCACATAAAAATATGGAGAGCGTGACGATATTGCTTCGGACGGGGCGGCTCTGGTTCTGCTCTTTCATTTGATTCTCCCTTGTCTGCCATATGCGAGCAGAAATGATGATGTGATAGTAAAGTAATGTAATGATGATGAGGATGGAGCTGTAACCTGTCGAGTAATGTAATGGAACGCAAGTGTGTCCCTGGTTAGCTGTAAAGAAACGCGTAAATTCTTCTCTCAAATGTCTTTCGAAACCGGGAATGGAAAATCGCATTGAGTCATATCGTAATTTCTTGTATTGCATTACATTCCATTGTTTTATCTTCTTGCGGTCCTTTTTATTTCTGTAATAAAAAATGAAATTTCGCTTATTTCTTGCTCTGCTTTTTTAAAAATATGGAGTAAAAACTGTAAAAGTGGAGATTCCATTTGACTCGATAATTCATTCGATTCCGAAAAACACAGTTTTCCTCT
The DNA here is from genome assembly GCA_021029165.1 of Cyphoderus albinus. Lineage (NCBI taxonomy): Eukaryota > Metazoa > Arthropoda > Collembola > Entomobryomorpha > Paronellidae > Cyphoderus > Cyphoderus albinus. Next base: position 45,086 of record VYYJ01000214.1, read on the forward strand.
TGTTCTCCCTTATCATGGCTTTTCATTATTTATTGTAAGTGCAAAAAGCACGAAATGGCGCAAAAATATTTGAGACTTGAGACTGTGGCACAAAAGTGGTGAAATTTAAATGACTCACTCACATTTCCTTCTTGAGCCTTTGCTTGTGCGAATTTTGTTTTATTGAGGATATGCTGCTATTTACTCAACTTCTCAGTCAGGGAAGTAACTCGAATTTGAGCTGAAAACGGCGTTTGATTTGTGCTGAAAGTAGACAGGTTGAATTTTTAAAAGTAATTGATCTCTCTTTTCGGATGAGGTCAGTGTGAAATGAATGATGAATCATTTTTGTCGATTTGGCGCAACTACGTCATCAGTCATAGACAAACAGACTAAACATGACCACACTTACCCAATTATTTTATAAATTGACTCTTCTTTGTTACATTATATACGGTTGTGGTTTATTAATCAGAGAAGACTTTTGAGTGAGCAATAGCAATGGCAATAAAAATCTTATTTAAAAAAAAAATTTGCAGCATTCAATTTCACATCCTGTTACGAGTCCCAGATGATAAAACGTTTCTATTTAACATTTATTATTAAATAAACCTCATAATGTACGTAACGTTACGTAGTATGACTGTGAAGTATGCAAATACCTAAATGCACTCGAGTTAACTTTGGGCAGTGTAAAAAACAAAATAGTTAAGTTTAACTAAGCTAAAGTAAGAAAAATGAATGATCTGTTATAAATATGTGGGCATATTTTGTTGAGTGTTTAGTGAGTTGTGAACTTTCGCTTTTCTAATTTTCAAACGATACCGTTCATTGTTAAATGCTAAATGCTCATTCATGTACTTTAGATGATGATGGTCATATTTTTTGTTGAACTAAATGATGAGTAAATGATGAGTGAACACCTAAATTTATTACGGTGCCCGCAACAACAAAAAATTAATTTGCGCCTTATCGTATCATTAGCGCCATAAAACGGTTCACTGAGTTTTTTCCTCAAGGAATATCTAATTTGCAAAGTGTGCTCAGACGCAGACATTTTTGGCTTCAATTCAATGTAATTTAATAAGAGTTGCATTTCTTAGTTTAGTTGCCAGCCATACAAAGGTCAGAGTTAGAGTCACAGATACAATTATTAATGGTTAATAGCCATATGCAGTGGAAGGCAACGTAATACAGATTTGGATCAGACAGACAGAATTAAGGCGAGATGACCTTGATTGCTACACTTGAATTATTTTAAGGCGAAAACGGTACAAAAGGATTAATCTCGACGAAAAAGGAGAGAAACCGTTATCTAACAGGTGGATGTGGATATGGGGATTGATGAGGATTCCATCACTTCATTTTCATCCTCTCGTTTACTTCTTTAGTCGCTCCTTGCTTCCATCGTCACTCAGATTTTCGTTTGTTATGTGTCTCACGATGATGATGTAGCGAACGTGAGACACATATATTTATGTAAAGCAAATATTTGCCTTCGCTTCTTATTGCCTACTTAGGCAAAGCTCCGAGTCAATGTCAAAGTAAACTGAGGTGGATGTGGATGTGGATGAGAGGTAGTGACAATGACGCCATACAAAAGCAAAGTGAAATTTTTGCCAAAGACGCATAAATTACAATGTGATGCAAAACACAATGGTCAGAGTTGTGACGAGCCAATTAAAATTGTAGCCGAAGCCAGGTTAATGGTTGATGTGAATAAGATCAGAGTAATAAATAATGGCGATTTAATGACACCAGCAACACCATACGTGGAGTGCTGATGGACAACTTGGAAAGATTCATAGGCAGAAAAGGCGAGTGCGGAAGTTTAGGAAATAGTATCAAATTACATATTTGATCCGCATTCAAAATGATAATTATGTACAGTGATATTAAAGTGATTTTGGCAACTTTTATCTTGTAATATGTAAATGTGTACAAAAGTTCCTCCCACACACAGTGACTGGAGGACGTGGACACAGACATATGGAAAAGTTACTGTCCTTGCCTTTTCTGTGATGTTTGGTTATGGTTTGGTGTTCCGTTCCGATGAAATGAAACTCGGGTAAAACATAAACAGAGAATTGTTTGCTTTCCTTGGCTTCATTTTTTTTATTCTCTGGGCTTTATCGTGCTTGTGCTTCCATAATGTGACCATAATAATCCTGGTTCCGGGTTCAATGATTGAATGGAACGGAATGTGTACGGCAGCGGAAGGTTTTCCTCACTCCTGCTTTTTCTTCTTGTCCCTCCCGGGAGAGAGTTTTTCATAATGGGAGTGGAACGTAGTGGAGTGGGAGACGCATGTGTGCCATTCCACATCAGTCAGGAGTCAGTCATCAGTGAAAGAAACATTTCCTTTCCAGGAAGCAGAAAAAAATGCTCATTTCCTATCAATAATCATTTTCACGTGTTTATGGGTTACGTAGAGCAAATGTGCAAAAAGTTGACTTTTTGGCCTTTTTGTGATGAAAACACGTGGAGCAGTAGAAAATGAAAAACTGACCGCTTTGTTTGCCTCCCAGGTCTTGTACCTTTTGTCCTTCTTTCATTTCATTCTCAAGGCACTAGCAGAGCTCATTAATAACTCAATTAATATCTTATACGTAGTTAAGTAACTGCATCAATGATTACATGACGAGCTAAAGTCAAAGTGCACTGCAAGCAAGAAGGTAATGGATGGCGCTTGCAAATTTGCCACACACGCGATACCTCATCATCGCTGATTTTCCTTCCGTTCAATTTCCTCGCTCGCCGACGACGTCTGCTTTGAGTTTCCTCGATTCATTAGTCTTTTGTTACGAAACAAAGCGAAATGCGAAACTGGCAAAATTGGAAAAGTACAGCAACGCAGACAAGGACTTAACGAACGTGCATATTGTATGTACCTAATGTTGGCAGTATTTATGCAATGATGAAATTCAATCCATAAATAATATGATATTTAGTAATCGTGGTAAAATTGAGTGGTAAAAGTACTAAAAGTTATGCTTTTTTTATGCCCTGTTAGGCTGTTTGGTTATAAAACCGCAAAAGCAAATGGCACTCAGCTATTATTAGAGCAGAGCTCACGTACTTAGTGCGTGCGTTGCCAAAATATTAGGGTATTAAATAAGTATTTACAGTAAATATTTTTTCGGTCGGTCAGCCAGCATCAAGATGAAAGAATTTTCCGCTATTTTCTCTTCTTCTTGGAGCAACAGAAACAAAACAGAAAAGTGGTGAAGTGAATGACTGATTGAAGCAGTTAACTTTTAGTGGTAAAGTAGAAAATGTTTTGTTGCCCGTGTGGCTCACATCACATCTCTTCACAAACATCATTTTCATGCCATGTCATGACACGTCACGTTCCACGTTGCGTTTGGATGCATTAGAGGAACGTAATAGCAGAAGATTTATCATCATATTTATCATTATGATTTTCTGCTTCAACTTGAAATGTAACATTTGGCAAGTTTTTCTTTTCGAGTATGTTTTGATGGTCTTTGGGGAAAAAGTGAGCGCGTTCTTACTTAACCAGTTGCATTCAGTTTGGTTTGGTTTTATTCGGATATTTTTGCAGTAGTGGAATGCAATGCAAGCAATTACTTAGAAACAGTTTTCTACCTACAAATAATGTAAATGGGGTTATACCATGCCACATGTCACTGTAATCACCATCATTTATTTTTGTTTGATGGGATGAATTTTGAAATTTTCAATGGGCCATTGCTTTCATTTGCTAGACATGATTTTGTATAAAAATGTGAGCCGATGAAAGAATTGGAGAAGCTGTCGCTTCTGATTCATCTCATGTTATGTTATTGTCATTCCATTGTTTTGGAACATTTTTGGAACTGCTCCGGGTTTCTCATGCAAAGCTGAACTCATCGATTTCCTGTGCTGTGCTGGGCATTTTTGTTCATTTATTGCTAATGACACCAGCAGCGGACCACAACAAAGATCAAACAGAATCTCACTCCGAATATTTTATTTTACAAACCCGATAAAAAAGCAGAGAGTACGAGAGTACTAGACTAGTAGCAGGAAGCCGTTTTATTGTTTGTTTGGCTTTTGAATTTTGACTAATTACCTTACGTTATGAAACCTCGTCCAAGTAGGTATTGTAACGTATCTACGAAACAGCTAAGCAACTGCGCACATCTGAAGAAGATGAAACGGTTCATTTTCTAAAGAAACCTAGGTAGGTACTAATGTAATAAATTGGCAAAAAGACTTGCTTTCGGTTTTTCATTTTCGTAGTGAAAAATACCGAAAATGCTGAAAAATTATGCTACATGTGGGCTCTGTCTTTTTTAAAAGCATACATAAAAAGAGCCAAGAGGCTCTTAACTCAGTTCAATGCAGAGTCAGGGTGACCGCTACCAGGCCGGTTTAACTTCCGCCTGTTTTGCACTCAATATATTTCTTGATAATAAATCTGTCTAGAAATAAAAAGAAATTTAACTCAAAGGTAGATTTTCTAGATTTTTCCCATGAAGAAAAAAATCTTGCCTTTACAAATACAATTGCACTCATTAGATTAGATTAAATTACATTACATAATTGGAATGGAAAAGTCGAGCGCTGCTGTAAAGCTCTATTGCGCCGTTGCCTGCCGCCAAGGCAAACTTCTTCTTAATCAACATTATCATCACATTTAAAAAATTGCTTGGCTTCACTTTATTTGAAATAGTTTCTGGATTTGATTTGGTGTTTGATTCCGCTGGGAAATATCGGTCAGACTGCGGAATTTATTTTTCGACTTGAACTTTATCTATAAAAAAATGTATTTACATTTTTGAATACGTTTGAGTGGAAAAAGTGAGGTTGAGCCAAGTGAGTAAAATTTCATCGGGCTGGCAACTTAACAAGGCATGTGCATGAAGATGAAACAGGATTACTTGACGATGAAACATAAAAATATGTGTTGAGTAACAAGGAATGAAATGATGAAGAATGGCGATGATGAAGAAGATGCTGCTACCGATAATCACTGACTTTTGGCTTCGCTCACATCACATCACTCGGCGTGGCTTCTAAGTGCTGAAGTAAAGTACACGATCACGAAACTACGTAACTTAACTATTAATTACCTCCAACTAACTTCAAAGTCTGCCTGTCTGCAAGCAATGTTATCTGCACTTTGTACCTAAATCTACTTAGGTATGTAACAAGTTGCAGCTTTCTGAAGAAAAATGTTGTATTTTCCTACAAATATCAAATACAGGCATATGTACAAATACAAATATAAATCAAAGATGAGTTTCGCTTCTTCATTTAAAATATGTTTTTATTTTATTTTTACAAGAAATGAAGATGAGCTACGTATGCTATTAAAGACTAGAAAATGCCTAATTATGAAATATTTACAATCGCTTAAGGCTAGACAGCATTTGTAGAAAATTTCTTTAGTTAGGTAGTTTTTACTACATACTATCTTGCTAATGTTGAAATTTTTGAAAATATTTTTGAAAATCTGGAAAAATCTGGAAAATTTCGGAATTGAACAAAACGCCTTCGCCTTACCCACATGCAAAAAGCCAGGTTTTAATTAACTCATTTAGAGGATGAAAACTGTCTTAAAATTTAAGGCTAATTTTTTATATTTTTTTAAATTTCAACATTTGTAGGATAGGAAAAAGGTAAAAAGTAGGGAGTTACTAAAAATGCTGTAAAGCCTTAACCGTTTCATTGGCACACGCTTCTAGTAGTTCTGTAATACCAATATTGTATCATTCTTGGTCTGCCTTTTCTTTCGCGATTCATGAATCTACTTATTTTGAAAGTAGATAAGCAGAAGAAAAGATGAGCAAGACGAAATGTGAATTGCACTTTGGTTTCGTTGGTTTTGTTGCACAACGCTACAATAATCACGCTCGCTTCACTCATTCACACTTTGTACCTACTTGATATTTTCGAACAACGCATCTTTACAGACAGATCCAAAGTGCAGCCGCAGATTGTTTTTGGGAAATGATTGACTCGTTGAAACAAAAAAAAACAAGTTACTATAATATTATTGTAACGAAACTAACGACTCATCACATCACATACATAATACAATCATCTTCATTTTCAAAATGACACCACTTTGTTTTTCTCAGATGAGTTTTCGTCTGTCTGCTTTCAGATTGAAAACAGCAATTTATTTTAGACTAGGCCGCATTTTTTATAATTTGGTTCAAAATACAATTATTACTATGTAATGTAGACAGACTAAGAAAAACAAATATTTTCTTTTAGTGAGGCGAAGAGTGAATGGATTGGAATGAATGAATGAAAAAATATGCGTCTCATCATCACATCACATCAATTCAAAGCAGACAGAGACTCTAACTGAGCATGAAAAATCAGCATCGGCCATTTCATTTCCGTAAATGACGCAATTATCAAAAATGTAGCTGAAGTTTTCAAATTCAATTGGCTTGAATTGTTTAATGCTCAGTGCTCACAGACAGAGTCTCTCATGTCACTTTGTTGTGGTCAATAAAATGTGTTGAAAAGAGCCTGTTCAGTGAGCTGCTGCTTTTTTAAGGGTTTTCCTGCATCCATTTTTCTTCTTGTTCTCATTCTCAACTCATTCAGTTCGTTGCAGTGGATTTGAGAAGTGAGCAACGAAAACAAACAAAAGCAAACAATAGCAAAGGAAAATGGTAATGGTAATGATAATGACGGTAATAATAAATGTAATCATGATAAGAGTCCAAGTGGAAATTTATGTGTGCACAAAGACATTTTTTTATTTTTCAAATAAAAGTGTGTCAGGTTTTTGAGTACATACGTGGTAGTGGTAGTATTTACAAAAGGTAAAGATTTGGGAAAGAACGGACGCGGATGGTTGCCGTGAGTTTCTGTTATTAGGCTGCAAGTTGCATGCATGCAAGAAGCAGTTTAAAATGTTAAATGGCTAAACTAATTGCTCACTGCTCTCGTTTTTTTAATCACGTGGAATGAATGACGGTCGACATGAGAATGAAATGAGTTGAGTTTGGGTCGAGTGGAGCGACTAAAAAAAGTTTTCTCTTGGTCTAATTCAAAATTCAATTCTATTTGTGAACAGATTTTTTTCTCTTCTACAAATACTTCAAACATCAAATTCAAAGTTTTCCCTATAGAAATCGATTTCTATTAAAATTATTTCGTAATTTGGAAGAAAAAAAGAAAGGAAGAAATTCTCCTCTTTATCAAGTGTCGGTAATGAGTTTTCTCGAGTTTTTTTTTCCAGTAAGAGGAAAAAAAAAAGATTTTTAATCAAACTCTTTTCAAAACTTTGTTAGCATTCGCAAAAAATTCTCCTGCTCATTTCCAGTGAAATTGCAATCACAATCGTAGTCATCGTTCGTGTCAGAGTTCTAAGACGTGTCGAGCCTCCACAAACCGAAGATGAATAATGTTTTTAAATGCGTAGATAAGTACCACTTTATAAGGAATAAAGCAAGGTTTTTATTGCTTCTAATGTAAATACTTATGCCAGGAGGTTGCATAAAAAAGGAACGCGTTGCGAATTTTTCCTTTTCTTCTACATACTCAAGACCTTCTTTTGCTTTACTTTAGACAAGGTGCGAGTGCGAGTGATGAAAACAAATGTGATCTCTTCAGGGATTTGTTTTGTTTGAGCTGCTGCTGGGCATGAATCTGATTCCTGATGCGAATCTGACAGATGAGCTCTGCGTTTTTAATCAATAAATTTGATTGTCCCAATGAACAACTATTTTCGTGCTGACTGACTCAGTGACAGTGACACAATGACTTTTTTTATGTTCAGGATCATGCTATGATACAATAATGGAGGTAGTATTGTGGCAGTAGGCTAAGTAAACGCGACCAGCGACCAGGAGGGAAAAAATTCTATCATATTTATTCACGTCACTTTATCTCTAAAAATGATTTCGTTTATCGTAGTTTAGTAGAATCACTCAAGGTCTCGACTTGATCTGTTTGCTCAGATTCATATTGTGTCTGACTCCGCGTGTATTTTCATTAGTTTGCCTAGACTTTGGTCGCTGCGTGCATGAATATGAATTGAGTGAGCCGCACTCCCTCATCGAATCCTCGACGAGGATTCCTCGTGTTTCGTCAATGAGACACTTTTGGCACATAACTCGCATAATTGCATTATTATTTCGCATTTGCAAGGAAAAGGAAACCTGATTGCTCTCGATTTCATTTCTCATTGTCTTTTGCTTCTGTTCGGACAACTAATCTCTTTTATGATAATGCATGTACCGCTCACACTGCATCGATAAGCAAAAGCAAAATATTTTTTTGGCGAATTATCAAAATTCAACCAGCTGCACAGATTCGATCTCCTCAAATAATGATATGTAATGACATTTTGATTGATTCTCTGAATTAAGAGTAACCACAAAATTATTTTTGTTTTTTTGATTGGTCTTGACTTATCGACGGGACGTGATAGGATATAAAAAATGGGTTAAGTTAATCATGCTCACTGACATTACATTAATAACCAGAGCGAGCAAAAGGTTGTGTAATAGTATTGTAATTGTATCCATGTAACTCACGTGTTTGCTTTGGTTCAATTTGATTGATGATTGAGGGACAAACATTTTAAACTTTTTACTCTGGATGGATAGAGCACGTGGACGTTTTGTGTGACGACAGGCGCATTAAGATTAGGAATTCTTTAGATTAGATTCTTTATGCAGTTTCGTTACTATTTTTGTGACTGAGGTGTTTTAAAAGGGCGTTGCTGAAACATCTGAGGTTGGGATGCTCATTAGTCATCATAGTTGGATTGTCAGTTGGTTTTTAGGTAGGTAAGGTTAATGTGAGCTAGCGTAAGAAAATGGAGTGGAGAGGTGCCAGAGAGACGCATCTTCCTCCAAGCAATTATCGCATGCATGATGCATTACCATTAACAACCGTCACCATCATGATATAAAGCTCCAAGCCCAGTTTTCTGTTTCTTCAAAAATTTAGGTAGGTAAGGAAATGAGAGTGAAGTGGATTCTCTCTTCTTAATGATCTTTGATCATGATCAGTCTGAGAATGCAAGGCAGGCAATGAGTAAGTGAGTGACTCACATTTAAAAAGTTAATTGCCTGTTTGGGTTTTAGGCTTGTCTCGGCGAGGTCACCGACAATATAATATTGGCACGAGCAACACTGCTGCTTCAGAGATGACCTAACGATAATGATAATACAATTAAAATTTAATCTTCTTTATTATAGACCGATCCATATTCACTGCGTTACAGGCTACCAAAAAAAAGGCTTTGGCCAACTTTTGTTATTTAACATCCGTAGCTTACAATTAAAATTGTCCCCAGTCATTTCCCAAACGGATGGGCTATGCACTACTATCTACTGCATGACGAAAATAGGTTTTCCTCAATTAAAATGGAAAGTGACTTATGATGAGGAAAAGCCCATTCACGGCTCATCTCATGCTGATCAAGACAAACAGAATAGATTGCGGTGATTGAAATTGAAATTGAGGTACTCTGAAGCTGAAGCTCGTCCTTTTGTACATGAAGCGAACATCCTGCTTCGTTTCTCTCTGATTTCATCTATGACCACCACCTCCAACCACCCCTCCACTTTCTCACCCTCCTTCTTTTGTATGAGCTGAGAAAAAATGCGAGTGAGATTTTATTGAAATAAATTCAATCTCTTACTAGAGAAACCCTAGTTTGCCACCGCCACCGCCACCATTCTAATTTGATCATGTCCTAGGGAGCGAATTGCATTTTATAATAACAATAGACTAGAGACTAGACAGAGATTCTGCTTGATTTTCATCTTCATTTTATTTCATCATCGTAATCATAAACAATAATAATAAAAGTAATTAATATTTGCATGCTGACACAATGCCAAAAATTCAAAATGAAAATGAATCTCTGGGGAGAGTCTGCATCTGCCTGCACCTGCACTGCAGATTTTTTATAAATTTAGTTGGACATTCCACCGTGGATTTTCCCCATGGTCATGTTGTGGCACTCTGACTACGACATTAGCCGATAGTCATGTCAAATGGATTAGAATTTTGCAGGCGGAAAAATAAAGTTTTTGCATTTTCTATGGGGAATGTAAAGTGCGATTGTCATGAAATGAATCACGATCGTCATTATGATGCTGACGACTTTGACATGGCTCTGATCTGACTCCTTCGGCTGGGACTGAGATTTGCATTGCATTGCAATGATCCATTGGCTGAGCTTTGATGGTATTGAGATGTGGGTGAATTTCATGATTCATAATTTCCCAAGTTTAAAATCTTAAACAGGGACAACGACGCACCAAGTTTCGTCTCACTTTCAATTCACAACTGCAACGCAGCATTTGAAAATCTCTGCTTTGTATAACAATAGAATCTGGCTGCATGGCATTGTTGCAGTTTGCATTGCACTAATACCAAGGTAAAAGTATTTTTATTGTTATTGCGCATGAAACGTGGCTAGGCTAATATTTAATAAAAAATCATAAATAAGAGCGTCTCTGCAAGTCTGAATCTGAATTAGGCATCAATTCACTAATAAAAAAATTATGTATGTGTTGGTTAGTAACAACAAAAGAGCTCGCTGCTACATACATTTAGATCGTCACAGAATTTGCTTTTCTTTACACACGCCGACAAAGTTTCATTTTTATTTCTATTTTTATGGAGTCTTTTCTTGAGCGTCACCGAAACCTAATTGCGAATTGTAATAAAGTTGAAGAAAAGAACGTGATCGTTTTGCTGCTACGCAGTATTTTTCCTTGATGAGGAAGATGAGTTTCCTTCTTCGTTTGACATTTTGATTTTCTAGTGTGCTGATTGTGTTGCGTGCATCTTAATTGTCCCAATTTCGCCATTTTGGAGCCCGAAGATGAATATCTTCATAGCTGAAGCTTAAGGCGCCATCATATGTATTCATTAGATACATGTCATGGGAGCGAAGAAAAAACCGCAGGGAAAACCAGAAGAAATTGTTTGCTGACACTTTCATGTTTTGACGAAGTGTTTTTACAACGCATAAGAGAGAATTATAATTAGTAAATTAGCATAATGATTAAATCAGGTCAGAGCCCTTTTCTGCGATGTGTAAATAATAAATATTGTGATGTAAATGCAAATGTTTACTAATTGCAAAAATGTTTTTTTACAGATGAGCGTTGAACATGTCCTCCAAGAAAGATCAGACAGTGAAGGTCGTGGAACCAGGCGATGGCGGCGCCACATCGAGCGGCGGCGTAGGAGGCGATGGAGAGCCGGACTCGAGAACCACGACTTACGTTTTTCCCCCTCCACCGTCCGAGTGCCCGGATGCAGCTGGAGTTGTTGCCACCACGAACGTCACTACTGTTACTTCCGCTACACCGAAAGACTCAACTTCGACCTCGACTTCGTCATCGACGCCGGAAGCAACCTTAAGACTGAAACAGCAGCAACCACGTCAACCAGTTCACCGGAAGCTATCTACGGAGGGGACGACGACAACTCCTCCGGAAGGTATGTCGACCTCGACCTCAACCTCGATTGCAGCAGCATTCAGCACGCAGGCGCCCGCCGTCACGCTGAAGGGCATTCCAGCCCCCACAGCGATTCCTCCAGTGCTGGGTAAACCGCCGCTGTTGAAAACGTCTTCGCTGGGTCCTGGAATATCCGCGTTTTCCAGTGAAGAGGAACGGCGAACCCAGGGCAAGACTCAGTCAGTCCGTCACGTTGGCCCGCTGCCGCAAGCGGACAACAGCTCGTCGCGTGTGATCAATGTCCTCCAAGGTGCTAGTAACCCAACAGGAAACTATCCAATCGGTTCTACAAGTAGCAGCAGCTCGTCCTCTGCAAGTAGCGTGGTCCCACTCCCCGTGCAGACCATTGCCGGTGGCGTGGGCAGAATGCCTGTCAAGTCCGCCCTCAAGTCAGGTCACATTCGAAGTGCTAGTCATGGCGGCGTCATCATTCCCAGCCGGACAATCGACGTGAGCTCCTCGGTGAGCGGAGACGCCTCCAGACCTTCGGTGATGAAGCGAGGTCACATCCGTGCCGCCTCGCAAGGTCAAATCGTGGAGGATCCGAACGTGTCCAACCTGAGGAGTCGAGCACCCTCCAAGACTGACTTCATTCTGCCACCGGGCCACCTGGAGAAAGAGAAGGAACGCGAGAAATCCGCTTCCAACTCAGTGCTAGGGCGAACCGGCTCAGTAGGTGGGGCGGACGCCCACATGAACAATCACCATCATCACTACCCCGGCAAAGGTCACTCTCGCCAGGCTTCCCGCTCAGAGTCAGTCTACACGCTGCGCCACCAGCCGAGCTCCGCCAGGAGCAAGCTGCTCTTCTGGATGAAGCCAAAGACTGAAACCTCGCGAATTCGCACAATTCTTCCAAACCACACGGTGCCGCTCGGCACCAAGTCTGACCAACATCCAAACGGGAAATTCTGCGCGAACAAAATCTGCACGACGAAATACACTCCAATCTCATTTCTTCCGAAAAACCTTTTCGAGCAGTTTCACCGGTTCGCCAATCTCTACTTCATCTCCATCGTGCTTCTCAACTGGATCCCCAAAATCTCCGCCTTCGGCAAGGAGATCGCCATGCTCCCCGTCATGTTCGTGCTGGGAGTGACCGCGATCAAGGACTTGTTTGAGGACAGGAGGAGGTACAACTCCGACAAGCGGATTAACAACGCCACATGCCGTGTTTGGAATAGGTGAGCTCAAACTTACAATTCAGCACAAAAACACTTGACAACCAAAATTATTTTCATCTTTGCTTTTTTTCATCGTGTGTGTCTCACATTTGAGCTGATTTGAGCTTTTGTTTGCCAAGATGAGACGACGAGGTCGCACAAGCTAGAAATGACGTAATCCTCTTCGTTTCAAAAATTACACCAATTCCATTCAAGTGTAGCTTTGCCTTCGCATAAAGATAATAATTTAATTGCTTGTTAAAACGACCATGATCATCATCATCCACAACCGCCACTCCACATGTCTCCATGGAACTGTGTTCCACCAATGATTATTCTTCTCGTAACAAATAAAAATAAATCGCTCGTCATCTCCATCATCAACAAGAATCATGATGAAGAGCAGAGCGAAGTTTTGAGACAAGGACACTTTTCCATCTTATTATTGTTATTACATTTCATTGAAGCTGAGTTGGAGCAACGTGAGCATCACTAAATCACAACTAATTATTTCCAATCTCCCTACGTATGTCTCACACACTCACACAAGGAATTCTCCTGGAATCATCTTGAAACTGCAGGCATGATGAAATAAACCTACGTTGGAAATCTAATTGGTGCCGTATTTAGCTCTGGCTTCATTTAATCCAACATGAAGGAATAATAAATAATCGCTGCTGGCAGACAGACAGACAGACAGAGTCGAGTAAATTTTTATTTTTGCTTTCCAAACAAAAAAAGTTAGGGATAAATTGTTATGTAGTTTAGTTATAACTAGACAATAAATAACAATGTTAATTGAACATTTTTGTAATGTAATGCAATCAACACTTGTCTCGCTGGGATTGAAAATCTTTTCGCTTTCGTTGAAAAAGATCGGGTCGTTATGAAACACAAAAGAGAGGTTAAGACTCGGTTCAGCGAGCAAGAATTTTCAGCTTAGACGATAGGATTAAAATAAAATTGTTTTTTAGGAAGCGAAGGAAATGGATTTTCGGGTTGGATTCGTCCCCATGAAAAATGTGGAGACGTAGAAAAATAGGGAAATTTTGTATTCTGCTGCATTGCATCTTCTTGAGTATGTAGATTTTGTTCCATGTCTGAGTTTCATCCGAATCTGAATGAAAGGTTCAGGATTCGCTTTCATCTTATTTATCTACCGTTACGTTACCGTTAATAATAGCAAAGCAGTCGGTGAATGCGAGTGGAGTGAATGTAAATAATTCCTTTTCTGGACTTTAGTCGTATGTAAACGTATGCAGAGTAAAGGTAAAATAAGGAAACAAAAACAAAGACAAATATTGACTTGTTTGTTTGAACAAGTTTTTTTTTAGTTTTGTGAGACTGACGGAGAAAAATGTTAGGATGTATTGCATTGACTTTTGACTTGTTTTAAAAAATTAACCAGACTGGGGCATTCTTGTGTACTGCAGGATTTTGCTTTTGCATACATTCACATTGATGGAGGCGGGGATGTTCCAAGAAGCTACTTGAATTGAAGTTACAGTACAGCGGTGATGTTGCGGCGATATCATCATCGTACTTAATGAAATGAGGTTGGCATTGAACGAAATTGCGAGCTTTGTTGGTTTGCTATGTGGTGGATGGAAATGGAGACATTAAAAAGTAAAGAGCTATTTTCTGCGTGCATTTCCACTCGATGAAATGTGGAGTTGCTCCAGACCTCCAGAGTTTGAAGACACATGGCTCTTTACATACTACTACGACTTAACTTTCTAACCACTCCGGCTTTCGAACATCTGGTGGAAAATTAAGTTGCCTCATTCACCACCTCGGGACGATCGCTACAAATTTATTGAATTGGAATGAAAGGCAGCTTGATTCTTTCCTTGGAGTGGAGTGCTGCCGCTGGGTTCACGTTCACGTTCTGGGTGGCATAAAATTTCAGTTGAATTGTTTTTATGTATGTGACAGTAGTGACAACTCTGTCTGCACAGTCCGGTGAATCCCATAATTCCAAAAATTCCAGGGAACAACCAAGGTCATTCATTCCACCATTTTCACTCATTTTCTTATTGATTCCAGTTATTTTCCGCTTGTTTGTGCAATCGGAGAAAATGAAATGAGAAAGTAAAGTGCCGTTGTTTCCTCCGCTTTTTCTTTTGTTTTCCCGACACTTTTTCATGAGTCGTGGTGGTCAGTAATGATCCATTGGTTTTTTGGCTGAGAAAAAAAATTATTAATGATTTCATTTTTCAATAAAGCACCGTCCCTTTTTCCTCGCACCGCTTTCTCCTTAGTAGATTTTTAAGGACAGGTAAAATAACACGCGAACCGCATCGATTGCTCTGCTCCACTTTTCCACGATTTGATGAATGCGCCCTTTCCTCTACTGACATTGACATTGCATAAGAAATCGCGCTCGCTCCATTTTTTCTTTTGTTATTCTTTTCTCTCGTTATTTGGAAAGCTGTGGTGTGCTAGTGTTTTCCCTTTAGCTGATTTGATTATTTGAATGACGGTCGCATTTTCAATGATGACACACATAGATTTCTCATGAATTCATAATTAACAACTTTTCGGGCAAAAAGTTGAGTTTCAGTGCTTAAAAATTGATCAGGTTCCATTCCATTCCCAAACTTTTATTGACTTCGTATTCAACGACGTTCCACTTCCATTCCATTTTTTCTGTCTTTTCATGCGAGTGAAGAAATAGATTTTTTGAAATGTTCTAAAAAGCAAAAAGAAAGTCCATGCAAAATTCTCATCGCGATTTCTCAAACGATTTCATGTCGTGTTCGTGATAGTATGTAATTATGTAATGTTATAACCCGGGCGCTCGATAATCGACTCGATAGCCATTTTGATGTAATGGTGTTGTCGTAAACGGGCGAAATCGAAATTATTGTTTTATCAGACTTGTCTGTGGCATGGACTACAACCAAGCAGAAGATTTTTCCATGGCATGGTTTAAATTTATCTATGTACATGTAAAAAAATAATCTGAACATGAACGACAAGGGTTCAGTCAGATTCAATAGTGCTGTGTCATGCCATCACGTGTCATGTCATGTCATGTCATATCATCACCCAGCTTTTAATCACAATCATAATCGTGTTGTTGCAGAAATGACGTAATCATTTTTACACCAGCTGCTTCGTCTGGTTTGGTATGATATGATATGATTTGGTACTTCGAGGAGAAAAATAAAATATGGAAATATTGCGAATGCTAATGTTGACAGAGCTAATCATTTTCGCGGTAATCAGCTAATGGCTAAATAGTATATTAAAGGAAAAGCGAAGCCTCGGTTTGGTTTAGCACCTAGCGCCACAAGCCACAACCGCAGTGTTTTGTGTTGTAATTATGCAATTATTATGGGTGTAAATTGCTAATTGTATGCATTATGGATGTACGTAGATTGTGCAAATATGTGTACGCTACGGGTTGTGTATTACTAGAGTGCCATGACTATGACGAGATTTCTGGGTTTGTTTACCATCACATCACGGTAGGCGAAGCAGAGTTACAGAGATTAGAAGACTAATTGGTTCCTGGAAACGCTGAACGCTGGTTACAGATGTATTTACTAGCAATATGCATAGAATCAACTTGTAAAAGAGTTTTGCTGCTGTACAGTAAATATGTAGATTATATAACGACGTTATAATAACGTCTCGTCAAAACTGTCATGTCATCACATCATCAATCAACTTCCCAGTGAAGGCTATGTTATGCATCTGGCTCAGAATTCGCAATCTCGCTAACTTTACTTTTACTACTCCATCTCACTTTCAGATCGGCGGAATTGACTCATGCTTTATCTTTAGTCTTTTATAATTCATTTCCTTCCTCGAAAACCGGAAACGTTTGCTTAACATTTAACTAGCTATTATTGGATTAGGTAGGTACGGTAACAATCCTTAAAACATGAAAGATGATTTCCAAACAAAGCATACAAAAACTGGTGGGCACAATTGAGAGTGCTACAAGTACTGCCATCGGTAGGAATTTTTTTGTAACTACTAGAGTTAGCTGGTTAATTTGTCGCTATTTAGGCAGGTGACGTCTTCAATTTTTTAGACAATGCAAAATGCCACGTGTGAATCCGCAATGCTTAAAAAAGCAAAGCACATGCAAATATTTGACATAAAATTATTGAGAAGTTAAAAGCTACTTGGTTAGGCTTAATTAAGTTATCATGATAGTTAATTTGATTATTCACTGACCAGTGTAATTTTTTTTATGTTGACAGAGAAAAGCAGGGATTCTTGCAAACGAAGTGGAAGGAGATGCGTGTGGGCGACATCGTTCACTTGAGTTGCAACGAGCCGATTCCAGCGGACATTTTGCTGCTGCGCACCAGTGATCCGAACGGACTTTGCTACATCGAGACCATGAACCTGGACGGCGAGAGCAATCTGAAGCAGCGGCAGGTGGTGCGTGGCTTCGAGCACAAGCTGAACGACTTCGACGTGTCCAAGTTCAACTGTCGGATTGAGGTGGAGAAGCCGTCGACGAAAGTGTACCACTTCTCAGGCAAGCTGATTCACACCGACCAGCCGGACCAGAAGCAGGTGCCTCTGATTAAGGAGAATCTTCTTCTGAGGGACTGCTACCTCAAGAACACGGATTTCGTTGAAGGCATCGTCGTCTACGCGGGACAGGACACCAAGGCCATGTTGAACAATGGCGGACCGAGGCACAAGCGCACGGGGCTCGAGAGACTGATGAACATCGAGGTGGTCTGGTGCGTGGTCATCTTGGCCGCACTCTGCATCATTGGAGCGACCGGGTCAGTTCTGTGGCAGTCGTACTATGACAATGTCCCTTTCCTCCCACCGGAAGACGGCGCCAAGGACTTTGTGCTGCTCCGAGCTTTCTACAGCTTCCTCACCTACATCATCCTGCTCCAGGTCATGATTCCCTTGTCGCTGTATGTGACCATCGAGCTGACGAAACTCGCCCAGATCTACCATATTCACAATGACATTGACCTCTATGACCCCGAGACGAACAAGAGAGTTCAGTGCCGCGCCATGAATATCACGGAGGACCTGGGTCAAATTCAATATATCTTCTCGGACAAAACGGGTACGCTCACGGAGAACAAAATGATTTTCCGAAGATGTTGCATATCCGGTGTAGACTATAAACACGAGGCTGCGTCGGCAGCGGAAGAGCAAAGATACAAAAAGTCGAATTCGTCGCCGCCACTCAGAGTGAACGAGAATCTGGGCGAGCAGCTGAACCGCGCCACGCAGAGGTTGACCCAGGAGGCGAATGACATTCCAGAAGAACACCGGAAGGATATTCAGCGTGTTCACGACTTCTTCATGGTGCTAGCCGCTTGCAACACGGTGGTCGTGGCGAAACATCCGCATCATGATAACATGAACTCCAGTGGGCAAATTGAAGCTGGAGCTGGAGAAGGTTCCGGCTCGGACCAAGAGCTTAACCAGTTCCCGAGACTGTCGCCAATCCGCGAGAGCGCGGACCAGTCACTGTCCAGCTCCATCTACTCCACCTCCCAAGACCAGAGCACACTCCTGGCAGAGTTCCAGGGCGAGCCGGAAAGCTGTGATAGCTCGACTCAAAACTCTGTGGAAGACCCAAACCAAGGTCAACCTCAGGGGCAGGCTCAATCACACCTGCTCCAACCGCCGTCCTTCGACACGAACGTGGTGAAACCCGCCAAGAACTCTAAACGACCGAGGGGTCTGGACTTCCGGGGAGGACGTCCCCTTTCCCCCATTTCCTCATCGAACGAAACCACGCCGACGGAGTCGCCAGCGCAACGACCCCGCTTCCTCCAAATCCCACCCATCCCCATTCTCTCCCGGTTCAATAAGACGCTCCAAGTGAGCAGTCCTTCGACGCAGACCCCGACGCCAAGCACGTCAGACATCAAGCCGATTTACGAGGCGGAGAGTCCCGACGAGCTGGCGTTGGTGCAGGCAGCTTACTCGTACAACTGCAGACTGGTGAAGAGAACGCCACAAACGATCAAGGTGGCAATGCCGGGGGAGCCTGCGCCAGTGGAGTACCACGTACTCCAGACATTCCCCTTCGACTCGGTTCGTAAAAGGATGTCGATCATCCTGAGACACTCGGTCACTCAGGAGATTGTTCTGTACTGCAAGGGCGCGGACAGTGCCATGTTCTCGAGACTGAAAGCGGACCGCGTGAATGCCGAGCTTGTGGCGAGAACCCAGACTTGCATCAACAACTACGCCAGAGAGGGGCTCCGGGTTCTCGTGATGGGGAAGCGGAGACTGAGCGAAGACGAGTACAAAACGTGGCTGGAGGGTTACCAGAAGGCGGAGCTGGACATGGACAACCGCGACAATCTCATGTACAATGCGTGCTGCTCTCTAGAGTCCAACATGGAGCTGGTGGGCGCCACCGGGGTCGAGGACCGTCTCCAGGACGGTGTTCCCGACACCATTGAATCACTGCGTGCCGCTGGGATCGTCGTGTGGGTCCTAACGGGGGACAAACAGGAAACGGCAGTGAACATTGCGTATTCCTGTAGACTCTTCACTGCCTCCATGGACATCATCAAGTTGAACGCGAGGAGCAGAGACGCGGCGGAGAAATCAATCAACTTCTACCTCGACCAAATGGAAAAGAAATTCTTCCGGGGGGAAGGTCAGGACAAAGGTCAAGGTACAGGTTCGGCCAAGGTGGGAAATCATTTGGACGTGAACCCACATCAGCAACTGCAGCAGCGGGAATCTGACGCTTTCTTCGAGCTGACGACGACTGAGAGGGCGTTGGTCGTCGATGGGAAGACTTTGACGTACATTCTCGATGTGAAGGCGGGCCTGATCACAAAGTTTCTAAGACTGACGAAAAAATGCTCCTCGGTGCTCTGCTGTCGCGCGACGCCACTCCAGAAAGCGTGCATCGTGAGCAGCGTGAAGGATCAACTGGGAATGATCACTCTGGCCATTGGCGACGGTGCTAACGACGTGTCGATGATTCAGCGGGCTGACATTGGAATCGGCATCTCCGGCAAGGAGGGAATGCAGGCTGTGATGGCCTCCGACTTTGCCATTTCCAAGTTCAAGTTTCTCGAGAAATTGCTCCTGGTTCATGGACACTGGTGCTATGATCGACTCGCGAGAATGATTTTGTACTTTTTCTACAAAAATGCGGTACGCACTCACACAACCAAAGAAAAAATTGTCTAATTAACTTTTAATTGCTCCGAAATAATTTTTAAATGCTGTTTTTCATTTTTTTGGCAGGCGTTTGTTTTTGTCATTTTCTGGTACCAGCTATTGAATGGCTGGTCGGGCTCTGTGATGATTGACCAAATGTACCTGATGGTTTTCAATTTGTTCTTCACTGCACTTCCGCCCATGGCCATTGGTAAATTCAGAATTCATTCAATTAAAACACTCTCCAGAATTTAACTGTAATTAAGTAACGATGTTCATTAAGTGAATTAATTGTTTTTTTGTTTTTGTTTTGTGATTATCAGGAATTTACGACCAGGACGCGTCTGCTGAGTTACTTCTGGCGAATCCGAAGCTGTACAGGCAAGGACGACTTCAGCAGGTGCATCAACCTCACACTTTCTGGCTGAACATGCTCGACGCGCTATATCAAAGCATCGTTATTTTCTTTGTTGCTTATGGGGTAAGATAAGATTTTAAAACAAAATTGTATCTTGAATCATTTTGGAATTTGGAATTAGTTGAAAATTGAAATATTGTTAATAGGCTTACAACGGATCCGACGTTGGGATGTTTGAGTTCGGCACGACAATCACGGTTTCCTGCATGTTCGCCATGCTTAGTCACATGGCGATCGAGGCGAAATCTTGGGTAAGAAAAAATATTTTTTAAATGAAAAATCTCGTTTTTGAAAATTTTGGTTAAAATAAAAAATTCGTTGTCTTTCTTGTTAGACTATGATTCACGTCCTGTCCATTCTGGTCTCGGTACTGGGCTTCTATAGTTTTGCCTTCATCTACAACACGGTGTGCATCAACTGTCTGGGCTTCGAAAATCCTTTCTGGGTCATCCATGAAATTATCGCGTCGCCAGTTCACTGGCTCACAGTTCTTATCAGCACGGTTCTTGCAGTTATACCTAGGTATTTACGGAAACTAATATTTAATTGTTAAGAAAAAATATTATTTTGTTTGATGTGATTAAAAATGAAATTGTTTCATGTTTTCCAGGATGACGGTACGATGTCTGCTTACGTCTCTGTATCCATCCGACGTGACGAAAGCCCTGCTACAGAAGGCTGCTCGGCAGCAAGGAAACAACGCGTGTTGCAATGAAGAAGAGCTTTTTGGATCTTGGTCCAGATCTTCGTCGTCCTCTTCCGTTTTTAAGTGAGTCAAAGTTTCTCCATAATTTTTTACATTCACTTAATTTAGTTCATAAAATTAAATTGAATTTTGGCATTTTTCGCAGGGACAAAATCTCGTTATTCTGCTGTCGCAAAATGGACCACGGCCGCCCTTCGCCACCAGTTATCGAAGTGGAGGATAGCTCGACCATGGCGACTTCTCACACACGCCACCACGGAGATCCTACCACCATTCCAGCTGTAACGACATGACCAACTGATTCTCATAACGGTTTCTTTTAAGTTTTTACCAACGAAATGTCATGCAGCAACACTTTCATTCATGCATTCGTCACTTTTTTATTTTCGCATCAATTTAATATCATCACCAAGTCAAGAGTGTGTATACCAATAGGTTACTGGAATTAACTAAATGTCAAATCGGAGGCAAAGTCCTCTTCAAATCAATCACAATGAGTTAAATATAATTTTAATTTAATATTTAGTTAAGTTAGGTTAAGCTGTAAATAGTGTTTTAGTTTGTCTGATCATAATTAATCGAGTTTACAATTAATTTAACGATAAAAGTACCGTGTAGTATTTAATAACGGACAAAACAATCTTTTGACCTCCTGACGCAACCGTTCCTTAAACAATAAAATCTAGTAGCTCTAGAGAAAAAAAATTAATTTAGTTGTATTTAAATGTAAAAAATTTTTTATTATTGAATAATTCCATTTCTTCCGACTTTCATTTTGTTTGACTGAAGAAAATTAAGTTGATTACTAAATGAAACTTCACGTCACATCACATTACATTTTTTTACTTTAGAAGTAGAAACGATCAACGAGATTCTGTCTGTGAGAGCAAATTAAGCTAATTAATCAACCAACTGAGAACAATTGCCATATCACATTAAAAGTGTTATGAATATTTTTCTTCCTGGGTCAAGTTTTCACAAAACAAGTCAATGACATGACCTCGAACACGAATTACAATTTTTTGGACTAATTCTCAAGTCGTCCTATTAACAATCGAGAGATCACTATTTAATGAAGAAACTACTTTGTATTTTGGAACCATAAAATAATCATGATTGAAATCAATCAAAGTACATTGACAACCTAACTAACTAAGTAACTAAGGGAAAATTGATTGTCTTCTGGAAGCCTTGTGAACTTTGACATTTACGAAAATTAGATTAAATTACTTTACTTAACTGTATGTGTCTTCTTGAAACATGGGGCAAGATGATAATCAACGGATGCTATTTAATTAATTAAATAATTAGCAAACCCTGAATAATTTGTATTTTAACGTTTTTGACGAAGTGAAATGAGCAACTTAATTGAAAATAACTAGAGTTAAACATAATCAGAAAATCATTTAAAAAGTATAAAAAATTAATTAAGTAAATGAAACGAGACGAGACGATATCACGTACATTATTTAAATGCTTCCTAAACGGCTAAATCAGTTATGGACGTGGGTACTTAAATATTTAGTAGTTCATTTCCGAACAGTACAACACAGCTAAATAAATGTAATGTAGTGTAATTGTAAATTAAAATGTACATTAATTAAAGAAGCAAAAGCTATTGTATTTAGAAGAGGATTTTTAAAAAATCAAAACGGAGAGAGACAAGATTACCAATTACCATGTATTTTGATTACCCAAGTAATTAAATCAACTGCTTGTAAAGAAATCATTAGTGATTATTAGCTATTTAAACTTTTTGTGAATTTTAACCTTTAACGTGAATTGCTTAAATCGCTTATTAACTATCCAATCCGCTACAAAGTTGGAAGTGTGATTTTTTCCAGCAATTTACACATCATTTATAAATACTGTATAATTACATCAACACAAACTAATTAATTACCACACATACCATCATAATTAATTAATTATTTTAAGAAATCCTTTTAGTTGTTTTGATATATAAAAAATATTTAAAATATCCAACTTTAACTTTCGATCTTTGCAAGAAAAAAGTGCAAAAGTGAAAGCAGGGAATTACCATAAAATATTCATTCATTGCGTTGAGTTCGTTAAGAAAATCTACA
This sequence comes from Cyphoderus albinus, assembly GCA_021029165.1. Taxonomy (NCBI): domain Eukaryota; kingdom Metazoa; phylum Arthropoda; class Collembola; order Entomobryomorpha; family Paronellidae; genus Cyphoderus; species Cyphoderus albinus. The sequence goes on from VYYJ01000214.1 coordinate 68,029, forward strand.
AAGGAAGAAAATGTATTACTCTAATTAATAATTAAATCTTGTGTACAATTATCTTCATTTAATTGTTACAAAAGATTGCCTATGTAATCAAACCACAACAATGTAGCGTACCAGGGTACGTTATCCGTCTGTCTGTTATTAATTTAATTAATTAACCTTAATTAATGGATTTGGAGGTCGAGATGAAAAAACCTCCTGAATTATTAAAATTAAGTTATAATTAATAGATAAATAAATATTATCATTCATACAAAATATCTCAAAGATGCAATGCTATATTATCGATGATGCTATGATATAAAAATTGTCCGTCTAAAGATTAAAGATATTTATGTAACAAACAACTGCTAAGAAAATGTTATTCAGTGTAATTAAGTGGAGGTAATTTTGTACATGCTTAAAAAATATAAATATAATTTTAGATTGAAGATGAGAGCGAAGGAATCAATCATGAAAAATCTGCAGAGATACTATTTACCTATTTTAATGTCTGTATGAACTTATTAAACATGTAAACTTATCAAGAAAAAATCTATGGAAGATGAGTAAGTTGAGAGAGAGGTGATGAAGATGACGTGTTCGAAAAAACAAGAAAGATTTTTTTAAGGAAAATAAAAGATAAAACAAAAAAAAAGAGTTTTTCCTTTGTTTTATTTCTGACTGACGATGAGCAAGTTGAGTTGCTACTATTTACTTACGATTAGTTAGTCAAATCATGAATGGAATGGAGCACGCGTTTTTAGCTCGTACTTTTTGTTTTGACTCTAAACTTTGAGGTGGTCAGTGGACACGAAAATTTCCATTCACTCATTCCATTTCATTGGTAGCAATTAGCAGAGAGTTGCTAAACGCCAGAAAGGGCAATAACAAAGTGAGTTGTTCATTGAGTTTTGCTTGCTCGATTTAAAACGTTTTATTTATTAAGATGAAAAGAGATTTTTTTAGTGAACTGTTTCATTTCTAGCTAGACAATGCACTCTCTACTGAATGGAGTCACTCCACTGGGATTATCCTCAAGGCCATGGCCAGCGGCTTGAGGTGAGCTCGACTTCCGCCTTGCTTCGGCAATACTGGAAATGGATATGGGGGTAGAGGTGGAGATACTGGAGGACGAGGTGGGCGACGGATAGGGGAAGGAGCTACCACCTCCGAAGCCAAAAATAGAAACAGGACCCACCGCACCCTCCTCATCTGGAGGTCCAGTTATCATGACAACTGGAGGAGACGCGTTTATTTTAAACACCTTCTCGATCTCCTTGCGGCGACCGCTCAGATTGATCACGGAACTCCTCTTGCTCGAGCACTGACTCGAGGTGAGGTGGACACCGCAGTGGTGACATTTCTCCAGGGCCTTGAGATCCTTCAGCTCTTTGAGAAACGAGTAGCCCACGACCAGGCCGATCACTCGGTAGATGGTTACCATCACGTCGGGAATGCACCGGATCAGTGCCACTCCATGGATGATGTTGACCAGCACGATGATGACGAAAATTACGACGATGATTAGGCGAATCGTGAACCACGCTTGGCAACGTTCCAGGATTCTCTGTAAACCATCGTATACAAATGTTAATAATAAAAAAATTCCTTATTCAAAAATTATCATTTTTAGTTTTTAAACTTACGCCCTTCACCCCGTCAAAAAATATACAGGAAATGAGAAAGTCGAGGATGGACAGGAATGTGATGATTAGGAAGACGCCCATGTCCTTCGCCATGTTTTTCTGGTACGCCTCCAAATCTGATCCAGAAACAAAATCGTTAAATATTCATACTCTGAAGAAATTAATATTTTTAAAAACACTTTTAGTCACCTGCGGTGTAATGATTTTCGTCCGCGGAGCCGAAAACGTCGTTCGTGATGTCATTCAGCACCTTGGTCGCATTTCTCGGATTGCCCACGAAAAAGTGGAAGGCCACCATCACACTTGTTCCAAGAATTAGCAGAATCAGCAGCGTCGTCGTCAGCATCTAACAAAGTAAATGAATATTTTATTTTATAATTTCATGTAATTTTTGAATTTGTTTTTTGCAATTTCTAATTTGCAAGTTGAAAGAAAAACTTACAATGTCGATCACGGAAATGGACAAGGCGGCATGATAAAACGATCCCGTGCCACATTTCAAGAAGCTGAGTGGCATTGTAGTTTTCATAAAAAACAAGTGTTTAAACTGAATTTAAAGTTTAGTTAAAAATAAATTTTTTGACAGTTGGTTCTTGTTCCGTAGCTGAGCGTGGCGTTGTCTCGTCTGAACTCATTCAGATTATTTCTGGATTTGTTGATGTTGATGAGTGTGAGCGTGAGCGTTCATCGGTGATTTTCCATTTCCATGTTTAGCTCTGTTATGAAGCGATGGTAAAAATGAACTAGACTAGCCGTAATAAATAAATGGTAATGTCTGGTGCTAACAAGAGCGCATAATTAGCAACTCTTTGCTTTCGTAGCTTAGCGTATGTAACAGTAACGTAACTCTTCTAACAAAGGTGATTGGATCAGATACATTTTAAGTATCTTGCCCTCCTCTGCTACAAACTAAGCAAAAGTTTATTTTCTTCACGAAACCATCATCAAGGACTTATCAATATTCTGGAAGCCATCGTATCATCCATTCATGATTCATTCTATTATTATATTTAAAGGTAAAATTGGTCAGGCTAACGTCTAATGATGATTCGCTGTAAACAATAATAGTTATAACTTAAGTTTAACTTGCTTCAATTATTTCATGCGCAGTGAGAAGTTGAATCTAAAAAGCTACGCAGTCGTTCAGAAAAGCAAAAGAAGGAATCCATGATTTCAGTGATCTTTAGAATTAATTGTCTTTACTAAACTTAAAGATGCCTTTCTCGTTTTCATTCATTTAGAGACAAATGTTACTTTAAATGTTGCCTACATAATTAAGTATATATGGATGCATTTACTGTGATTTGAATGGAAATGAAATTTTTTATCTTACGATTAGCTCAGTCTGCTACCTCTAGGTAGAAAATATTTTGTCTCTGAAACGTCGCCCAAGCAGCTATTTGCATTTCCGGGGCGTTTGTCTCCCAAACTCCTGAAAACTCCAGATTAAGAAGAAAAAGAACGCAGCTTGCCCAAAGTAGACTTTTGGCCGGGTCCAATCTGCATAAAATTAAAAATGAGCCACAAAAATGAAGAAGGAAAATGTGGTCACAACTCATAAGTTACAAGGTTATTTATTTAAAGAAATATTCATATTATTTTTCTTCGTCCTTTTTGTCTTGGGAATTCGGATTTCACAGACTTTATCATCTTTCATAGAGCACAATCATGTTGATGATTTCCATTTCCTGTGATTTATTCATTTTACCCGAAAGTAAAAATGGATGCGATGGAGATAACAAATGCATAATTGTCTTTTTAATTGTTAGTAAGAAAGGAACGCGTCACTAACCTACAGATCGATTTTCTGTTGGATGATGCTCATTCAAATTGTGGAACTCTCCGTGGCAAATTACTTTCTGGGAGCAGAGAATTTTTTTGAAGGGTTCTCCTCAAAAGATTTCAAAGCAGAATTTCTTTCTTTTTCATCTTCAGGATTAGTTTTTTATTCAACTAAGAATATAGAATTAAATATTTGATAGTAATTAAATTTGTTTGTAATCGTGTAATCCGATTGTGAAATTCGTGAAGATTTCATAGTCAACCAATAAACCAACATGAAAAAAATGTATCCCTGTAACTTCTGCACCAGGCTCGTCACAACCTGCTACGGTTCAAATGGTTGTCCATTAACCGACTACCTTTTTCGAATTTGTGAAACCAACCCAAATTTTTCCGAGGCTTGGCGAAAAAGTGTGGAGGAAACAAATAAAATTGCCAGTGAGTCAAACTCCTTGATAATCATTTACGAAGTGGATTCATTATCCGGTAAGAATTTTTTAAAACAAATTATTTCTTTTAGAAAACTATTTAAAAAAAAGTTTTCGAACATTTATTTATTCACATTTTTATGTTTTAATTCATTTTGTTTTTGTTTTTTAGTTGACGACCACTTCAAACGGTCTCTCGGGGAAAAAACGTGGGAGAAAATTCAGGAGAAACGAGCAACTCGCCAGGATGACCAGGCTGATTCCAGTGACTCCGCTGAAAAGGTTCAGACTCCGACTACTCGAGGAAGAAAAATAACCCGGAAGCAGAAGTGTCCTCGTCGGATCCATAGACCGTATTAATTTACGTGTGAATTCACCTGTAATATGGTAGCACGTTAGTTAAAAAAATTGATTGATTGATGGAGGATGGAGCAGTGGTAGAGCGCAGTTAAAAAAATATGCAAAAGATATAAAAAAATTAAAAACTGCCTTTGCGGCTCCTCATTAGAATAATAATGATATTGTTTATGGCTTTTTTTGGTGAGCTGAAAATAATTAAGCAGTTAGTTTTAATTTTGCAGTTTATTAATTTCTTTATTTTTACATAAATTTAAGGACACATTGAAGTTATTATTTTCAAATTAAATACTATAGAGATAATATTTTAAATTGTGAATTCATAAACAATTTGATAGAATAATTTTTTTCCTTAAAATAAAATAATTTAGAAAAAATAACCCGTGCTGTGTTCACTTTATATTTGATGAGCACCTGAGCCTGGTATCTTAGGTGCAGCCTTGGAGCGCCTCTTCCTTCCTCCAGATTCCACTGTCTGAGAAGACGGCCCCGCAACGACGGTTTCCGCAGCTTGTCCAGCAGCAGAGGTTTCAGCTTCGCCTTCGCCGCTGCCTCCACCTCCTCCAAGAATCGGAACAGGACCTTCAGCTCCGCCTCCGCCTTGCCCGATTGATGACCTCGCTCTGTTGAAAGCTACCGACGTTCCGTCACGGCTAACTTCCACGGAGTCCGCTTGGTGTCCACCTTCATCTCTGGAGTTGAGCTCATTCTCTGAGTTCATCCGGGCCGTTCGTTGTCCCTCCGCCTTTCTGATTGTTTTAGGAAGTTCCTGTACCTGTTCCTGTTCCTGAGCTGATGTTGGATTCTTTGGAGTTGGTTCCAGATTATAAGAGCCTTTCCGCTTGTGCTCCATCCGCCAATAAATCATAATCCAAAGCAGGCTGGTAAAGGCCGCAGAGACTATTGCTGCGGCGAAGATTTCCAGATAGCAGTCTGTGCAGAACAAGAGATGCTGAAACAAAAGAAAAAAATCTTAAAATAATTTTGAAACAAATAGTGAATAAATATTTTAAATAATGAAAATACCTTTTTGCCTTGTTCCGGGTCGGTTGTATAATTCAAGTCGACACCATAAATGACTTTGACGATAAAGTCTTTCTCCTCTCCAAGTTTGCTTGCATCGGCGGTTACGCCCACCCTAACCCTGTACTTGACCTTTTCCCCGACGTCGTGGGTCCCAGTGCTGATATTTCCGATTGTGTATATCTCCCCAGATTTGTTTTTTATGCCGAAGATATCCGTGTGGGGCTTTACGTACTCCAGGTAATAGGTAACCGGGCTGTTAACCTTGTAGTTGGAGTCCAACGCTGTTACTTTCCCGATTACGGTTCCATCGGGAGCGTTGGCACCTACCAATATCTTTCTTGGGATACTGCCGAACTTGGCCATAGAATAGCTGCCGGAATACGTGTTGGAGGGTTTTGGTTCTCGTTGGGCGGTCTTTGTTGGTTTCGTGCGGAGTTTGAGGCTTGCTATAAAAAGTCAAGTGTTAACTTTTATATTCAATTATTTTATAATTTGTAAATGATAATTAATATTTAGATCCTTACCATATGCCACTTCTGAGGATTCCGAATTGTCTCTTTCTGGCCCTTTTACCCCCTTCGGCGTTTGCAATTCGCATTTGAAAAAAGCTATCAGGCTTACTAAAATCAACGCTCGTACACCAATCATGGTTTTATAATTTTGAAATAAACTTTAAAGAAAAAAAATCTAAAAGTCGAGTCAGCTTGACAGTCTTTTTGAGCACTTTCCGTAACAAATGAACGTTTGATCACTTTGTCACTTAAATGAAAACGTTTAATTCTCAATTAATTGCCGGAAACGGTAGTTAATAGCCAAAAACTTTTCCATTTATTCATTACTTCCGTTAGTCGAGTGCAGTTCTACCAATCAAGCCATCTTCATGATTTGTCATGATGGTGATGACGATACAAAGACGCACTTCCTGAGAGTCAATGACTTCCTCAATCCGCGTTTTTCACCTATATCATCCATATCAACAAAATGCCCGCAAAAATTGTATTCGCCATTCTAATCCAAACAATCGATTGTTAGGCTCAGGGCCAAGGCCGATCTCTCCCATTTCCCATTTTAAACCAGGGTGCTGTTACAGATATTCAGGCTTCATCGGATCATTCTTGCGATTTGTTTTTTAACCATATTTGGCCAACTTTTTTATGGATTTATTTATGACATCCGCTAAAAATGCGCTTTGCTTTGATAAAGATTCTAATTGCGTGCTAAGACGTAAATGCGTACCTAAGATTTACGCCTACGTGCGCACAGACGAATCAAAGGCATTAACCTCGTCCTCTTCGTTTCCTGCATGACACGACCGTGACGCTCATGAATGACCATGACCATGATTCATATAATCATAAAAATGGTTTTTAAGAAACTTTATAACTAAGAAATCGATCAATTTTTAGTACGTTGTACTCACCTCACCCCATATCTTCAACTTGCTTGCACACATTTTGACCATAAACATTTACGATGCATTTTTCATCTTCAAAGGGGTTTTACCGTTTTCCGGGACATTACAAAATTGTACCTAAGTACTGAAAAATTGTCCACTAATGCCCAAATCATGCAGCATGCGTCAAAAAATGTGAAACATTGAAATTTTTATGAACTTTGCTCTGTCACTGTCAAATACCACTACCACCTGCTTTTAGTCACATTATTCACATAAAAATAAGAAAATAAAGGTTTTTTACTGAAATGGAGGTAAGGCACGTGGCAAAAGTAAAACATGCTACGGCAGAGCAGAAGACATTAGATTTTTAGACAGCCACAGCCACACTTGAGCATTAAATAGAATTTTTGCTACTACATAAATGTAAGTCATTGAGATTTAAAAATTTGAAAAACCTCCCGATTAGTAAGATACCACACGTGGCGTCATAATTGCCAGAGAAGAAACGCGTCAAGATACTAAAAAGATGATGAGGCAGTTTTCCATGGTTGAGCGCCCCCACTTCAAATCGTATTGTATAAATACGACGCGATCAAGGTCTTACCTCCCTCACATCAGTTTTGAAGTTGTTGTATTGTGCTTGCTTCGATCACGTTCAGTCGATTTGAGAGAGCATCATTGAGAATGGAGTCATTCGCAAATCCTTGTTTTCGTCAAGTGGTTTTCATCCTGTTTCTTATCCTTTTCTCCGTGGTTAGAGTGGAGTGTGCCCGTGGCTCCGTGGTTTCCCCCGGTTCTGGCGAGATGATTGGAGCAAGCTCGGCTTCCGCTGCCACTGGTTCTGCTGCTGGTCACCATGTCCACCCCCAAGCCACCCGTGACCTCATCTCTGCACATTACCGAGCTGCCCATCAGGGCCACCATCATCAGGACGTGGACCAGAACGACGAGCCCGTCGACACATTGTTGGACGGCATGCCAATGACAGGTCTGGATGGAGGTGCAGGTGGGGGTTCCATTTCCGCCTTGGAGGAAGACTCTCTTCCAATGCATAAATACATGGCGAGCGGGAGTGCGCATGCTCCTGCGAAAACCAGAGTGAGCCGGTACAGTCAAACCGGATACTACAATCCTGTTCCAGGATACGCATCTGTCTTTCCAGCCAGTTATAGTCAGTACAACAACAATGACTACACGTTGAGGGACTCAAATCCCTTTTTTATGGACACTTCCTACTCCGCTTTCAATACTGATCGAGAAAGAGTTCGAGAAGCGAGGGAAAGAATTCAGTCGTCGCCTCCAGCCGCCCATTCACCTCAGCCTCCTCGGGCACCAGCCCTCCAGCCAAGTTACATAGCAATTCCTTATTCTGCAGTTGCAAACGGAGGTGGCCGCGAGGGGTACCGATCGTTGTCTTATGATAACTCAATCTCCTCAGCCTCCTCCTATGGAAGTAGTGGAGGTGGAGGTGACGAACACGGTGACGAACACGGCCATGGCCACGGTTGGGGCAGTCAATATTCGAGCAAAGTGAACACGAACGCGATCGGTCTGCTGGGTCTCATGGGACTCCTCTCGCTGCTCTCGAACGTCCTCTTCTTGTTCACCACCACGACCACGACGACTGTCGCAGCTCGAAAAAAGCGGTCGACGAAGCCTGAGGAGTCGCATCTGGAAAGGAGCGAGAGGGTTTTCATGGAGATCCTACCTCACCTGACTCCAGTGGCGGATGCGGTGGATCGAGTCATTCCCAGGGACTGCACGCTCCGAGGGGTATGCGCGGCAAATCGAGTTCTGGTCACGGAATTCCAATACTTCGGGCGAAGTGCGGGGCAAAAGGTGACAACTGCGGTGGTCAAGCTCTTGGCAGACCACGATATCCAGAGCAAGAAAGACAAGAAAAAGCAAAAGCGGAAGTCATCAATCGCTACCAAGTTAGAGAAGGCGGGGCTGCAAGGAAGGAACGGACAGAAGTGCGAAAAGCTGTATCCAGTTTGTGGGGCGTTGAAAAAACGGACCACGCCCAGGCTTCCCTTCCCCATCAGAATGCAGGATTTACCGAAGCTCATGGACAAGGTGTCCAAGATGACCAGTGTAAATCGCTCTGGATTCCCGAAGGGTTTCCACCTTAAACTTTGACTCCGCGCATTACTCAGATTTGTCGTGATATTTTGGCGCATCTTCAGTTACTTCCTGGCTGGCGGTATCACGACCAATATCGTTTACCTCTAGAATCCTAAATCTTATTTATTTTTTTATATTTGCATATTTATACACAAATTTTGACCTTCAACTTGACCATGACATGACAATGTGACAAAGTTCTGTGGACGTGGACGTGACGCATTATTTATTACTATTGGTTAAGACGTCATCTTACAATTAGACGAATTGACGCACTTTAGCTGCTATTGACGTTAACCGGAAACATAAATTATTTTACTGCTAATACCTAACGATGACTCAATTGTCGTCAAACAAACTTCTTATGTGCCATGACATGACCTGATGACGTCATTTCTTGAACATAATCCGACTTCTAGAGTTAAGTATTTTTTTTTAAATTTCTGAGTGGAGTGACAATAAATATCAAATATCAGTGACATCAATGTAATTTTCGATTGGCTAAATTATCTTACATGTACCTAAATGACTGTGTGACACATTTAAACTTAATGATTCTATTGACGACGACTTTGACATAAAAATGTTGTTGACATTGACTAGACACAATAAAAAATGAGTACGATTTCTAAAACTAAAACAATAAAATGTACCTGCTATGTGTCAAATTATTCGGAGAAATTTTTTGCTTTGTTAGTACCTTGCCATGTGAAACGCCAGAAAAAGCTGTGAAACCGCTAAAAACGGCAAAGTCACACGATTTATCCCTAAAAGCATTAGAAACGAAACCATTTTTTAGTAATGTTCGTCATAAATATTATGATTACGATTATGACGTATGACGAGGACGAATCAATGGCTGAGAATGAATTTTTTGTTTTCTCTTTAAAAAATAAACTCTGAGTGAGTCAATCATAAAAATCAGATCTCGTTTCAAATCAGTCGTGCGTTCACATTTTATTTATTTTTAGGTAGGTACCTGTCATTTTTCTCTGAAAATGCCAAATATTTTTCTCTTGCCGCAGTTGCACTAGTCGTCAGTTTGTAGTATTTTGCAAAATCTTCACCAATGAATCTGGTTCAGGAATGAAATGTTTATTGTCACACTTTTATTGTCATTTTAGTACATAAATGTCTAGATACTTTATGTCGAGTGAAAGAAATTGAAAGTTAAACGCTTTTACCGTCGATTTAGACCTCAGAAATCAAATCAGTGAAGCAGAAGCCGTAGACCAAAAAACGGAAAAAGACAATAGAAATATTTTAATCATTTATAAGTTAATGAGAGAAGAGGCTGTTAGTAAGCGGTTAGAGTAAGCCCAAATTCCTTAACAGCCTCAACAAAGCGAGAAAATAAAAGTAAGTCAAATTGCTACCTCGTTGGGACGCGGACGTGGGACAACTTGTGTACCTGTTCAATTTCAATAATGCAACTTTTAGTATGCAAGCGGAATATTTTCGTTGCTTTTGAACTAAACTTCATTTGAATTCCATGAAAAAATTTGAATCTCAGCATTTACTGCAAGTAGCCGCAGAAAGTGAGTAACGAGAATGCGGCTTTCAGTTAACATAACCTAATATCTTCCAGCTCCAGCTCCAGCTATTCCAGCATAAAATAATTTTAGGTCTATGCATTCAATGATTTTTATACCATGAACTGATTTTAAGACAAAGTAACCGAAGTCCTAATCTCCATTGCATTTAAAACTGGGTCACCCAGTAACGAAGCATAATGAATTTACGCAGCTGCGCAGTAGAAATACAACAATATTATTTGCAAAATTTATTATTTTCACATCTTTCAACAAAACAAACGAATTAATGCTTTTGTATCTAATAATTTTAAATATTTTCACATTTTATATGGATAGCTAAATCTAAATACATACTAGACATACTAGTATTAACTAAACGTTCGGGGTTTACTATGCTACCTTAAATAGTAATAGTAATTAACATTTTACTTTAATCTGGCTACTAAATTTAATTCATATCTTCTTTATTACCAGATCACTTTTAATCAATTTACGTGGTGATTATTTCAGAGTTTAACCAACAATTTACCTGGAAGAATATTAATTTCTTTTTATTGCCTCTTTACAATTTTGGACATTAAAATTATCTTATCTAAAATTAATAACATGTATCACACATTTGATCATGTTGATTTGATAATGTTAAATCACCGAAAAATTTAACGCCACCCACCTGACCCACCTCCGCCAAAACATTGAAGCGGGTTTAATTGTCGGACTGATTTAGATTCAGCTCCATTAACTTGCTGTCGAGTCCTTCCTCAGACTTCTGCCCCAGCTCCAGCTCCTTGAACTCACTATCCAACTCCTGTTCCCAATCAGTAGCGTCGACCGCGGCTGTGGCTGCTGCTGCTGCTGCTGCCTGGCTTTTGGTGTACTCTTCCATCTCCTACAAAAAAAACGATTTAGAAAATTATTTCCTCTCCTAACCGTAATGATAATTTAATTTAATAATAAAATGATCGTTAATTTATAATAATTAATTAACGGAACCTTCTCATATTTCTGTTTGGCTTCCAACTCCATGTTTACAAACGTTCCTCTGAGGCTAGACCCCAATTTCGCCCAGAGGTGCCACACCTCCTCGGCCGTGGGATCCTCGAAGCATCCCCGTTTCACTGATACCGCCACGTGTTCCCAATTTGGCACCTCGAGCTGCTTACAGAAAAAGTGAAGACAGGAAAGAGGTTCTTTGGGTTTGGAAACCTCCATTTCCAAGCGTTTCTTCTCCGCTGCCTTCTCCTTTAAAGCCTGCAAGTCCGTCCGGGCCAGTTCTCGGAACGGGGTCTTTTCAGCCTCCGTCATTGCCTGTTTCAACAAGCATTAAAAAAGTATCATTTTGTGTTGAACATTTAAAATACACTTTTATCCTCCTTAGTGTTAATTACAGTTATAAAGTACTTAATTATTAATTACCTTCCATGTATTCTGGCACTTCCGGTAGACTTCCGTGGTTAGTTCCCGATCCGGATATTTCCTCTGGAACTCGACTTCGATCCCGCGCTTAAAATAGTGGTAGGCCTTCACCAGTGGTTTTGGCCTTGTTGACTTGGACGTTTTCTTGGACTTTTTAATCCCGGAGCCCTTCTGGGCCATTTTCGCCCAGTCACCTACTGCTTTCGAGCAGAACCCACCAGCTTGAGCATTCACCTTCATTTTTATAGTTGAAACAGAACTTGAAACAGATTTTAACTTTTCACGAAAAGTGACGGGTGACGAGTAAAAAGTTGAGTGGCGCTCTTCTGACTCCTAGTAACTGTGAACTGAATTGAATCACCTTGAATCAACCTGGTGAATCACAAACAAAGGACTTTTGTTAAAGTAATACAATAAAGAATGGTGAATCGGTCGTCCTCGTCGTCGATCATTGAACTAATTTGTGTCTCAAAAACGGCTCTCCATTCCAATGCAAATTTAACACGAAGAAAGGAATGACGAAACGGAGGAACAGTTCAAGGTTTGAAGGAATAAAATGATGAAGTGTTGATATGCATAAAAGTAAGAAAGGAACGAGAGTGAGCTAATCCTAAAGTAAACAAAAGCAAACGCAAATTCGAACGAAAAAGTTTGTCGTTGATACCAGGGTTTAAGACAATTCTGTACTACTTGAGAGCTCGAGCCTCTGCGAGATTCCTGCGTATGAAAATTACAACATAATTTGGATTACTCCACTACTCCATGATGATGATGACGACGACGACAGTTCAACTTTAACTAATCCCACAATTTTACTTGCTCACTGCCTCGCTCGCTCTTCTTTGTGTTCATTATGTAATTGTGGCTTTATTTGGTTGTGATTGAATGTGTATGAATTTCATATGCAAATGCGAGAAACTCAAAATATTTACCAGAACCAGAACCTTTCTTAACTCACAATCAGTAACAGACAGATGGCAAATGGCGATGAAATTTAAGGCAATGGGCATGTCCATGATGGGTTTTGTAAGGGGAAGATTAAATACAATGTCGATTTGCGAGGGGGATTGTGGACCTTGATGATTAAAGATGGTAATGAGGATGATGAGTTAATTGAAACTTACTTAATTTTTACTATTCGTACACTGTAATTGTAACCAATTTTAACATTTTATATGCCTGACTTGCCGTTTACCGTAATTTCATTTGATTACCTTGATTTGTGCTTTTGCTGCAGAAGATTTTCCAGTGTTGTTGGATTAGGGGCTCCAATCATGGAATCAAAACAGAATGGAAAAACACCTGGAAACACGGAGTTTAAAGTTGTCGCAGTCACAGAAATTCAAAATCAGACAGAAGAGAAAAATAAATAAAAAAGCTTCGTGGACGAGACGGACGGGACAAATCACCTGATGATGATGATGACTTTTTTCCAACTGAACATGTGTTGCCGACCAAGGCAAAGGAAGAATAAATGCTGAAAACGCTGATCATGTAAAAATAATTAGTTTTTGAAATGATAACTTTTACATTTTACATGTTTTTTATTTTTTGTAATCTGTAATCTCAAATTATGATTGTCAATTTTACTAATAATCAATAATATTTAAAACAATCTAATCGTATATTTGATTTTTTTGTATCTATTTACATGTTCGATCCAAAAGTGTAAATCTAAATATCATTGTTTATTTATTTTAATTAGCATACAGTTAAATTTATTAATTTTACGCAGATTTATTTACCATATTTATTTATCTTCTCGAATTTAAACATAATTTTCTTTAAAAAACAGTTTGAATGCCTAATTAAAAACAATGTTTTTTACTTTTTTATTAAAAAAGGCAAAATTTTGGTTGTGCTGTAATAATATTTTATTAATTATAAATACATGATGTACCTACATACGGTATACATCGTTTTACACCAGAACTCGATTTCTAAAATATGGGAAATCCGCTGATAGTACTCCATTCCTATTCCCTCCATCATTCTCATTCATTGCTTTCTAATTTGACCTTTTAACCTTTTAATCCTTCCCCTTGCGCAGTTGACCTTCTTCCTGGCCCTCTTCTTCTCAAAAGCGTTGACCAGGTCGTCCGAGATGTTATCTTCGGGCTCCCAGCTATTATATTCGGAAGAATATTTTTTCCACTTCAAAAAATATTCAACTATGCCGTCCTTCACGCGTCGGCCCAGAATTCTTTCGACCGGGTAAAAGTCGCCTCCACCTTCAGAAGTATTCGCAAATAATAAGTAAATAGTAAAAAAAGTAAGTCGCAAATTTGACAGAAGTAAATAAAATAATAAAAAGTTTAAAAAAATAGGTAATGATATTCAGAAAAAATCAATAATTTTCCCTTTACCCACCATAGGTCACTGCAGGGTTTGGGTTTTCCGGTTCGAAAGTGCCCCCTTTTTGCTTGATACGTTTTTTCGGGAAAGCGTCGTGGCAGTTGGGGTCCGCTGCCCAGACCCACCTCAGTATTAGGATTAGGTGTTTCCTCGTCCTAAGCTTCATTTTATGCGTACTCATTTTAACTTTCTAAACCTTTCCGTGGAAAAAATATCTGCACAAATTGGGTACCGATCTTTTTGACAGAGCTGATCCAGAGCTCGACGCCTGTACAGTTTATTTTCACCTTACAATTCAGTAACTATGATTAACTTCACTCGCCTTGTTGGAATATCGTGGGGCCCATAAATAAGGGCCTATCGATTTTAAATGAGCTGTTAAATGAGCTTATCAAAGGACGGTTAACATGTCAACAAAAAATTTGTTGCAGCAAAAATCGGTCAAAAC
>VYYJ01000215.1:0-82454 GCA_021029165.1 Cyphoderus albinus
CCAGAAAGGGCTTTCCATGTGTCGCTGTCGTAGTTGTGTGCCCCTGGCGAGTAATAATAACAAATGGAATGAAATTTGTAAAGCAACAAAATGAAAGCATATGTTGCTGTCTCTTGCTTTTGCTTTCATTCTTGCTGCATGAGCTTTAACAAACTTGTGTGGGTTTACAGTTTCAGCCTCTCTGAATGAGTTGAATCCTGAGCCCACAAGCGATTAAAGATTGAGTACACGTTCTGGAGTGAATCAAAAATTGTATGTAACAAATTGGTCATTGAAATCGTCAAAATTTTGTTTGTCTTCTGGAGAGAAAAGAGAAAAACTGATTGCACATAAGATCTCCTGCAGTGACATTTTTAGATGTCATTCAAATAGTTAAATATTACATAAATTCCTTCTACTGCTTTGCGAATGAAGGTTGGAATTGGGGTCTATCCGCATGAGGCGCAGTCTGCATATATGCACTCTTCCCGATGTCCATTTATTTTCAACTGTGCCAGTTAAAAACTGCGTGACAGACAGGAACGTTTAAGTTTAATCTTACCATCAGTGTAATGATGCGACCAGATCAGAGAATTCATATTAGCTACATACTATATTAACTTCGTCATCTGCATTTTCATTTCCTCATCACCTTAAAGTGCTTAATACTATCAATTTCATTTCCTCGAAAACTTTCTTACCCGTAAAGTTCAAACTGTGAAGTTTTTTAATACGATTATTTTCTGAAAATCCGGAATAAAAACAGTGTTATATGTTTGTCAAATTTCCTTCAGACATACATTGACATCTTTCTTCAGAATAAAACTTAGAAGGGACACATCTTACTTTCACTTTTTGACACCTGTGCGTGTCACAATGATATCGTAATAATGTAATAATAAAACTTTGATGGTCTCACACATCTGACGTAGGTAAGTTCGCTTCACTGACTGAGTGAATGCTGAGTGAGTGGGAATATTGGAAAGGGTAAATAAGAAGGACACATAAAAAGAGTAAAGTCACGTTCTCACTTTTCTCATATCTCTTCTCTTTATGCATGCCTGCCTCTTCACAATGCATGGCTTCATTGTTCCACAAATTTCTTTCTATTCTCCAACGCTAATGGATTTTGTGCTCACACTTCGTCTCCATTTACTTTACTTACAGTTACATTGCTGGTGCACAATCACACAATGCAAAAAGAACATATGTTCATACAGAACACTTCCCTTTACCCCAGAGTTTTCTTCTTTCTTGATTTGAAAAGATGTATGACCGGTGAACACAAAAAAATAAATGTGGAGTGCCTTTATTGATGCTTTCATGTACAAGACACATAACATTTTTGACAGTTACTCATTGCTATTTCCCCCTCCTTCATTCAGTTACTCAAAGAAAGTATGAAAGTATGAGTACCAAGAGAAACTACTGGAACAGAAGCAATTTCTTGTTGCAATTGATTTTTTTCAGTTGGCAAAAAAGCCAAAGAACATTGTGATTTATTTACCCGAGATTCACTCTGACAAACCTTCTAGACCAAAGTAATTTCAAGTAAACATTAGAGAAAGTTTTAAATTATTTTGCTAAAGGACCTTTTCAGGTATAAGACGAAATAAATATTTTAAGGGTAGAGACGCAATTTCAGACAAGCCTGTAATACATTCAATAATTTTGCTATATTTTCGGTATAATATTTACAGTTGGATAAAATAGAAAAAAAACAATCCTTTTGAAATTGGGTCTAAGAGGTCAAATGTGCACTTCACTGTCTGTCCTTTCTACGGATTAATTCGAAGAAATAAAGCACGCTCAGAAAAAGTACCAGCAGCTTCATTTTGTCAATAAGTTGGTTCTTGTTCCTTCGATTGACTGTCTTTGCATCAAGACGTTTTATTGCACAATGAAAGTACTGATTGACCAATCCAAATTGATTGAGTTGTCGCAGATCAGACAGTTTCCAAAGAAAGTGAAAGTATGTTGAAATGCAGGCATCTGGCAAAATATTGCAATTTATTGTATTTGTGAAACGGTATTATTTCCTTTTGTTTTATTTGCTTGCTTAAGTCTTAAGACCTTTCTTGTGAGCCTGTACTTTACGTTACATTTCTTTGGCTGAATCAATAAATCGTCAATTTGTCTCCACTTGAAAATGAAAATATCTCATTAAATAAGCATTAACAAAAAATCCCATATGAAATGGTGTACTACTTTAGAATACAGTATAAGTCCGTGTACTTTCCCTCTTCGCTCACCGATATTACATCGTACAAGGTAAAATGCGCCGAGTTAAAGTAAAGTGTATGAAGAAGAAAGAAAGAACGCATTAGCACAATCAGTTTCTCTTTTTCTGACATCTACATTGTTTCACTCATTGATAGACACTTCTCCATCTACACAGTTCCACTTCAACCCACATTGTTTCAATTCAATCATGCATTACAAGAAACAATAGTTCAAATAGAACGAGAAAAAAGAATGAAACGTGTTGCATTTGTGAAAGGACGAACTTCAATACTTGCCATCTCCAGCCTGTACTGTAACAAGCTTGTGTCATGTGTCCCTCCCTATCTGGGATACACACACCCTTGAGCAATCATCTATCACAATACGTGACATAAAACACAGACAAAGATGAGAAAAAGTCGTTGAAAACTCAAAAGGTTTTGATCTAAAATGGGAAAGAGGACAAATTGATGCACTCCGTTCTTAGAGAAGATAAAACCTTCCATTTGAATACTTCTTAAGAATATTACGTAAGTGGACGGCGACTTTATACTGCAGAGAATGAACTGAAACAATTTGTCATTATACAACACTTCCGTGTTCCTTAATATTAAAAAGACGACTCAATTCATTTCACCAGAAGCAACTACTAAATGACGAAGCAATCATTTTTCAATCGACAAAAAGATTTCTTTTGATTTCACTTTTTGCTTGTGAGGCTGCAAAACCTGTTCAAATAATAAGAATCAAGTCTCTCTTGAGAACCAAGTCAGTTGTTTACAGGGAAAAGGGAAATCGTGAGCACGAGCAAAACATACTCTGTATTTTCCTCTTCTTCCTTTTCGCCATTCAACCATAAAATGGAATGTAGAAATTTCTCCGTTTGCCGTCTCACCGATTCCGTGAACGTAACAATCTTCTTGTTTATCATTCATTTCAAGAAGAAATGCCCAAAAATCAAAAAGAAGGAAAGTAGAAAAGCAACTTTGTGTTTCCCTCTGTGACGTTCGTTGTCTTGAGACCATTTTCCATCACCTTCACCTTGATCCCAACAAATTTGTCAATGACACTATCGAATCCCCAGTTGTGTTTTTCACTCCAGTCACTCAACTCAACTCGACTCCACTAACTTTTCTTCTTTAAGAATTTTATATAAATAAAATAAAGACTTTAGCTAACATATCTAAGCTTTATACTATTTTTGAATAGAAATGTATATTTTTATAGTATGAGAGATCAAACCTGAATGGAGACCATCATGGTGCAAATAACAAGTTGTGAGCGGGGAGAGATAAACGACGGTCTTCTTGCGGACTTTTTTCCTGCCTCGAAAATTCTTGCAATCCTATTAGTTTTGGTAAGGAGAGCGGCATAGACTACGGTGAAAACGAAGCCCGTCATAAACTGCTGCACTCCGCAGATCCAGTCGTTAGGCCTTTTCGTGGAGGATTTCAAACAAAATAGATGTACATTACAACATCTTTCTTTCGGTTTCACAAGAAAAAAAAACGAATTGCTGCCTGCTCCAAAAGAAAAGAGGAACACGAAGTGGCGTGTTTTTCTCAGGGACATTTTGTTCGCTGTTCTTCTTTTTAGAAAAGTTTAACCATAGAAAAAACTGTCTTTCTGCTGACTGACAAAGAACTGCATAGTTATATGTGAGGGTTTAGCCATCTTATTTTGTTACACATGCTCCATTAACTTCTATTTTATACGGCAAGCTGAACTAAGCATGGATAATATTTAATCAGTAACAACGATATACTTTTGAAGAGACATTCCATAATACATAATAACAATAGTAAAATAGAGCCTGATCCCTACGCGGAGCAAAACGCGTTATTTAAAGCTAAATATGTACAAACTCCTTAGCTCTCTAATGAGAAAAAAATTTGCCACTTCAAAGTTGACCTTTCCGACAAAAGTAGGGTAAAAGTAAAATTATTAGGTTGGATAACGAAAATACTAATAACTTCTTGTAGTTACATAAACATGAACACGGGACATGTCCTTAGTTAAGCTGATGGCAAATCCGAATTTTTGTTACTGCTCACTACTTAACCTTTACTTTATGTTGACGAACATCCCCCGTGTAATCACAAATGGAGATCAATTCTCCGCTTCACTAGCGCAATATGTTTACCACCCACAAGAGAATGTCCCGATAAATATTATTCTTTTGTTGTGTCCGTTCAATGCAGTATTAGTGGGCGACACATTTGTCTTTAAAAGAGAGCCAATGCGGTATACGCCAACTAGGCCATTTCTTGTTTCCTACATCCCACGTCCAAACATTTTGCTGTGTCCATACAATTTAAATGATATTATGGCGCTGTGCAATATAAATATAAACTTACCGGATGATAAAAAGAAAGGTTAAGGCATAGCAAAAGAAAAGGCCGATGAGAATAACGTAGGACAGCTCTCGACCCGATGCTCGCACCACTGGAGTGTCGTTGTGGACCATGTACACGCCAACCACCGCGGCAGTTAAAAGACATCCAACTCCTGCAAATGTCATCGCCCCGATGGCCCAGCCACTAAAACAAAAATAAAACAAAAAATATTTTATCGATTTTCTTTTTAAATTGACTCTTATCTTTTCTTTGTTTTGCAATAATATTTTGAAGGAGCTAAAGCTCTAGAAATCCATAATGTACACTTTTGTTATTCGAGGTGTGCAATACTGGCTCTGCATGTTCAGAGTAAAATTCATTGAGCCATCTCTATTTCCTCCAATCCTTTATGATAACAATTTATAACTTGAAGCCGAATAAAAGCTGTTTAGTCGAATATTTTTCTTAAAATGTCCTAAAGTGCATCGAGGTCCTGCTTGCAATTTATTACACATCTTTGAATTTATTCTAAACAATAGGTTTATTTATAAGCTCTAATATCTACGGAACGAAATTTGTTAATTTTCTCGGTAATGTACAAATTACAAACTGCTTTACCAAGTCAAAAATTATTGCATTTAGCCAGCTTGTAATAAGTGAAAACACAGATAACATTTTTCACCGCCAATGCACAACTTTATTTCGTTCAATTATGACCCCATTTTTTAATTGAGTTGACATGTACATCAGTAGCAGAAATTCACCTGTTCACTCCAAACATTTTCAAGTTAAGTTTTAATGAGAATTCAGGCTGGAAAGGGGAAACAAAGAAAGAAGATTACGAAGAGACGTATCGTTGTGAAATAATTAGTGGAACAAAGTAAAAAAGGAAAACTTTCTTTTTGTTTTTGAGCTACCAGCAGCAAATGTTAAAGGGAAAGAAAGTAAAAGGATAATAAGTAATCTCCTATCCACCAAAAATATGTTATGAACTATAAAAGTAAACTCCAAAAGTTGCAGGAATAAAAAACTCCGTTGTGACAGAGAGGCGAACAAGTACAAAGGTAAATTGATTCCAGTCCAGAATTAAATGATCAAAGTCATTCAAAGGAAAAAGTTTCTCAATTAGATTCCATCCGTGCATCGACCGATGTTACTCATTTCACCAAACCCATTATCGTTATTGTATTCCTTCCATCTGTAAATCGAGGAGGAACTAGAACAATCTCTGGCCCAATGATGCCATTTCATTTTCCTTCTTTGATTCATCATTCCAATTACAAGTAGTCAAGTAATCATGTTACATTAGATACCAGTAAAGAGTATGTATATACCCCAGAGTTAAGTGAGAGGCCAAATGGAAGAACCCACTCTCGAACAAATGCAAGACTATCTATTTATTTTCACTCTCTCTCTCTTGTAGAGGGTGTTTCTTATATTAAAATATTCGAATTACAGAAGTCTAATATTGCGTGGTGAATTAATTATTTTGTCGGCTGAAACGCGCCGCATCCGCGATTAATATTATTTTTAAATATGAATCTTTCCCTGTACAGGAGGGCTGATACAAATTGCTGTGTATTTATTTAGCAGCCAAAAATTTATATTTAATGAAAATCTTACTTAAGCTGGCAGTGAATTATTAGATTTCATTTGCCTTCTCCAAATATTTGAACAACGAGCAAGCATTATCGGAGTCGATATTTTAGTCTAGTCCTTTTATGGTTTTCTATGAACTGAATTATTTAATACTTGCTGCAAAGTTTACCTTATTCAGGAATAATGTTTCATTCTTACGGAAATGATATTGATATTCTTTAATTATTAATTAGTACCGACAGGTAAATATCGTTCAGAATAATACCTTGTTATGACTTTGACCCCCCAATCTCTTCGGTATTTTGTTAAATCAAAAATGTTTCACTTTAAATGATGTTGCCAGCCTTGATTGAGTGTATGATAAATTATCTGAGAGTTGCAAAAAATATTATGGCTATTACCATGTTTCATAAATGTATGATCACAGCATCACTGAAAAATCAAGTACTTATTTTCCCCGTTCCATATCATCCTTTCTACACACTCCGTTTTTTGTTCCGGTTAGTAATTTAAAAAGTGTCTACTTCCACACCGCACTAGAAGCCATCCATTATGCTTGAAGCACCCTACAGCACCAACACTTTTTTCCTACCTAACGTGTGATATTCACTTCACACTTTCTTTATCAAGTGAAGGTCCTGTCTTATAACAAGAGAGTGGAAAACGAACTCCCATTATATGTTAGTATTTACCACTACAGAACATATTTTGTCGAATGAATGCATGTCATGCATGCAGCACTCTCCTTAGAAATCAGCAGGATACATATTTACTCTTTTTTTCTCTCAAGTGAATGTGTCTTTTCTAGAGCTCTTGTTTTTTGAACACAAAAACTACAGACAATTTTACCCGTTAGACATTACCCTCCTACACGTTGTACTATAATTCACAGTTGCAATATTATATATACCCACACACTTTGGTGCCACCACCACTTCTCCTCTAGTTCAATAATAGAGCATAACAAATGGAACATCCTAGTAGAGAAAGTACCTTTTCTCCTCGCTTCTTTTCTCCATTTTATGCTAGCAATAAGTATTGTGCATCCAGCAGCCAGCCAGTTCTGGATGGAGTAGTACTCAACTGGAAGCAAGCCTAAATTTGATTAATGCGATGTAATAACCGCATTTTCGGAAAGAGAAGAGCGGGCTGGGGAACGTAAGTTGTGTGGTGTGTGTATTATTATTATACACTGCTGCACTAACGCCGCACTAAGTTCAGTGCGGTGTGCACTATTCAGCACAATAGAATTTGCCGTTTCCACTCTCCAGCCTGGGTATCACCAAGCGCCACAGCAGTACTCAGTCCTCAGTGCTCGTTTGCTACTGCTTCTGTTACCCATTGATAATCTACCTCTCTTTTGAGGACCCATTATGATTCTCAGGAAGCTATAAAATATACAGTCATTCTCTTTCCTTTATTCCTTTAATGGGGAGACAGAGAACATCGAGCAGTGAAAATTGAATGCACTTACTCGAGTCTCGGTACTCCATTGTTTAGTCGTTGGTGTTGGTGGCATGATTAGAAATTTTATTTACTTGGAGTGGTCCAAAACTAGGCAGCTGAGACGGGACAATGGAAATGAACTCGGGATTTTGCTGCACTGTGCACATGAGTCCTCAATAAGTCAGAATTCAGCACCAAACTACATATATTGTTTTTGTTCATTTAATATCTTTGCAATGCAATAACTCAAAGAAAATATTTTTACTGTAAGATAGGTCAGCCAGGCCGAAATAGTTTATAACTTAAGCTTACTGAGTTGACTCTTAACTTTATTCCAAATTAACTCCAGCCAGATGAGCTTAATGAGTATTTTTGCTTATCTCTACTCAAAATAGTGTTGGCGTTAGCTGACATTTATTAAAAATTTTAATTATTAATACGCAACACTCTATTGTTAGTTTTAAAAAACAAGAGTAAATACTTTTACAATGTAGACGCAGACATAATTAGGAATTACACAAGTCGGTGGATGGAAAACTATTGATTGTTGAATAAAGTAAGCACACCAAGTAATACCATCAGCATGACGTAATTGTTTTATAATTTTGTTTTCTTCATTACATCACTTTTCCTCTCTTCTGCATTACATTTCTGCATCCTATCTACCTAACTTTACCTAATTTCACAGGGATTTAGGTAAGAATTACGCGATCGGCATGCAGCCTCAAGGCTTTTCGGGTTTCTTTTCCCGCTAAGTCTACAAGTAATTTGTCGGCGAAGCAAACCCAGACCAGTAGCGACTTCGCTTCCTACAAAGTGAGAAAAGGAAGTGAAAATGCTTTTTGTGTAGGAGGTAGATGCCTTATCTTAGGAGATTCAAGTTGCTTAACATTCTTTGTGGCTTCCATTTCATTGAGCTGTTACCTCATCTATATTTCCTCTTTCCTCATGGGTTTACATTTGCCAGCGAGAAAAGGAAATCAGGTAAATTGTTAATTACCAGGAGAGAGAAAACGAAAATATAAAATGTTGCATTTTACAAAAAATAGGCTTCTTATGAGAAAAGACTATTGTAAGGGAAGAAAAGACTAAAATGGACAAGAAGGAAAGTTTTAACCCGTCAAGATTCCTTCACATTTCTATTTACAAGAAAAAATGAAGGTGAAAGGGATCAGAAAGGGAATGAAAAAGTTTTCCTTGAATTACAGATTGAATTGAAAAAGTTTTCTAGTGGAGTTTGCCTTTCCCGGTGTTTCTTTCTAATTATTATGTAAATGTATACAATGCCTGCCTACGTAAGACTCTGGCTCAACAAGACTTCTTGATTGAGTTTTAGGTATACGAAGTGGAATGTGCATAAAAGCTAATGGATGCCGGGTGGTCTATAGTTAGAAAAGGAGACTTTTCCTTATTTTCATCTCATTGGAGTTTGTAGAAAATGGAAACGCTTTATTATTTCACATCACTAATTTAAACTCCTACATATTCGTGCACGTAAATCAAAATACATTAACGAGACAATAGGAGTCCCGGCTTCAAAGGAAAAAGAGAGGCTATGACGAAATAAAAATTATAGACGAGACACCAGACATTATTATCATGGAATAAAATGCGAATCGCGCCTACTATACTTGGTGACCAGGGTATACTTGGTGACCCCAGGAAGCATGCTAATTTTGCTGGTATACGGTAAGGAAACTACCTAAAACTTAACCTAACCAGGCTTAAATGTAAGGAAACTTTCAATTCATCCTCGAAACCGAACGAGGGCCCCATTTTGCGTATGTATATGTAAACTTAGCGTGAATTGATTTCAGATTTGGTGAGAAAAAGGTGAGATTTGGGAGTTACAAGCTCCGAAGCTAACCCAATCCAAAAACAATTGCATTTTTCTAAAAGTCAAGTCTCTTCTGCTATTTTCAATCTAACCTAACATAAACAGTTCGACGTAAATAGTCCAGTTAATCTAACCTAACCTTTTCCCCAAAAAAAGTTAACAGAAAAATGATGTGAAGACTTCACAGTGAAGTGAGTGAAAGTAAATGTATCAGAAAGAAAGATGCGCACCCTTTTTGTATCGAAATAAAAATCTTGCGACGCCCCAGTAAATTCCTTTTTCACATTTTAAAACCACTTCCCATTATTAGGCTTCCTTTTGCTTCTGATTCTACTCTTTTCCCCAAATCTAACCTAACCTAAAGAAAATGAAGGAATAAAGAAGTTAAAGTTTTAAACTTTAACCGAAGATTCACTATACACCAAACAACATGGTAGCAAGATAAATCCTGTAAAACTACCGTGACACGCTGGGGGCAACTCAAGCTTTCAAATAAAAATATTGCACGTTGTAATATTCCAATATTAGTCTTAGTCCATTACTATATCTACGACCAACGTATACTTTCTGAATCAAAGTGGTATGAAAACAATTAAGCTCATATTATTATTTTGGTTTAGAATGTTTGGCCACTGGTGATAATATTAAATGCAGGAGGTCGTAATTCATTCATGACTCATGACCTTTGAGTGAATCATGAATTATGAATCATGAGTTTATGAGTGGAAAGAATCTCACGTTTGCATTTTAGCAGGAGCTTTTCATCATCGTAAATGCTTTACTTCGAATAATATGCTGCATTAAGTACAGATTCAAATTAATACGTACTGAATATTTTATAATCCTTTACCGAGAGATTTAAGACAGCAAGAATCAAATATTTTGGATTTGTCCTTGACACTCGCTGTCTAGGAACACGTTCCTTAAACCTTTGAGATAAGTACAAACGTGACACTAATCATACTATACTAATGTATAAAATTGAAAACGCCATTCCATTCCATTGAATTTATTTCACTCTGATATTCAAATGAGTACGAACCATTTTCACGTACATAATGAATTTTCTAGAATGCCAAAGAAAGATAACAGGATTAGGAGAAGTGATTAATTTGCCAGCCATGATTCAAAGTAAAACGCAACAATAAAACAAATAGTGTTGTCTGGTTTGGTTGTCTGTCTCTTTCTCTCTCTATCTCTCACAAAAAATGGGGCACATTAATATGAATGTTCATGATGGATTGAACCAGTAATACATTTCTTCACCTTGAGATGAAATTAGTTGCATAAAACTGCAACACTGCCGTCTTTAAAAATACCTTTTAAAGAACCTAAATTACTTGGCCCCGATACGGGGAGAACATCGTGGTAAAACATGGGCTTACTCGGAATAACGTAGGTACTCCTCCTTGATAGGTACACAGACTGTGTGTTCACTGTTTGGAAGTGTGCCGTAGGGACACACTGAGCACTCCTGCTCATCCACTGGATTACGGATCTGAAAAACCGAAATAATAAATAAAGTTTTACTTGAATAGACTTGGTCTCAGTCTCACAATCCAAGCGAGTAAAGCTTGTAACTTGTGACTCAACAGCAATAAATTGTCTGACAGAGTAAGACAAAGGAGAAAAATAAGTAATGCATAAGTTTTTCCGCGTTTTGAATAAATTTTCGAAGCGTTTCAACGAACAGTTTCAACAGTTAAACCGTTTGATACATCGAGGTACTTAAGAGAACGCTAGAAAACGCTTTTAATTCAAACTACTAGGCAGGTACGCATTGTGGACTTGTAATTTGTCATGGGCCACAAACGTGGTTAAGTTTGTAGAACTTGAAAAGGGAAAACTACAACAGCACAACGTCTCCTTTCATAATTCATTACAATTGAAAAATTGGCCACTTACTTGGTCGTTGACACACTTGAGACAACTCCAACAGCATTTATCTCCCCCGACGTATCTAGTAGCTTCTCCGACGTCGCAGGGTTTACTACAAATGGAAACCGGTGGAGTGGAACTTCCATCCGCAAATTGGACGCCTGAAAAAATGTCAATTTTAACAATCACTTAGATTTATTTTAGCCAAACTCTAAATAATAGGACATTTGGCACTCAAGTTTTAGTTAAACCTTTAAAATCATAATCTGAATAACAGCTGGATCTGGATAACGTTGATCATCGTAGAAGGAAAAATATTGAAATAGAATATTCTATTCTTTCGTTATGTATTGCAAATTATTCTGCCAAGATCTTTATATGTAACATTTTACTTTAATAAATACCTTAAACTCTATACAGAAAGCTATAGCTATATATCTGACGAAAAGAAGTTCAAGCGGAGTCTCAGTCAGCCTGATCTCAACACAAAAAATTATAATGTTAAATTGGTCATGCTAATGTTAAGGCGTCATCAACTTCAAAGTTCAAAAAAAAAAAAAAAAACAAGATGTTTAAAGAATAAGTTCTCTTTGAAAGTTAAAACTTGGCCAGTGCACTGCATGCTTAAATTATTCTTGCACTCATTCACTACTTATTCCTTACGCGAATAATTTAGCATAACTCTTTCACTAAAAAATAATTTGCTTCAAGGTTATGTGGTGGCGGAGTCTGATTTCCTCAGGCTTTTTGGGACCTACGTTTATAGTGAAGTTTCTTTTCGGAAAACGAAACTTTTTAAAAACAAGACTCAAAAGTACGTATTTAGCAGGCGGATTCTGCTTTAGGCACGACTTGATTTCTTCCTAATTATTATTCCAGTTGGCTAGCTTGCTTTTACTCACAGGAATATCTCCTTCGTTAGTTTTGTGGTCACAATTTTCTCCACCCGACCAACTCTTCCAGCTTAACAATTCCTTGCTTCCAGTCGCTAATACTCTTTTTAGGCCTTGAGCAGTTTAAATAAAGAGTCAAAAGAAGAAAGAATTTATATGGCCGAAAGATTCCTAGAAGTCATTTCGGTTTCTAGTAATATCTAATGAGTATAGAGTGCCAAGAGGAGCAACTGTTAAATAATAACAATAACAAAACAACCGGGGTCGTTCCTACAAAGCATAAACTGTAAATACACAAAGCGCAATAATCATCAATTTGGCTTCTGATTGCGTTGGTCCATTCCTTTTGTTAATCTTTTGTTTGTACAGTAAAATCAACATGACATGACAATGACCTCGAGTATCGTTCATTACTAACACTTTATTTTCCTTTGTTCTTGATTTATTTACCTAGCTATCATTGTTACTCCAGTAGTGTTCCTCGCTAACATTTAAAATGGTTGAAAAACGCAAAACTAATGGCTTTTAAACAAGCTTATTTTCATTTGGCCATGAATGCGAATTCACTGTGTGTGAGACAAGAAAAGAAAACAGAGAAACTGTTTTGCTTGCCTTTTCATGCCCACGTTTGTACAGTTTTCTAGTTTTTCTCTTTTCCATTCGCACGAGCAACGTTAGCAGTAGAGGAAAGTTCCTTTTCCCGGACAGATAGAAAATCCATATCACATCACATCACATTAATTCTCCAGAGAAGCTCTCTTTTAGAAAAAATCGAAACACAGCACTGGCATTGACTGAGTGAGTGAGCATAAAACTCCAGCTGGAAAAGTTTTGCCCAAGAGCAAACTGGAGACATTGGAGACAGAAAGTTGGAACACGTGATACTTGATACCTTCATTGAATATTATAGCCAACCAGATTGGATTGCCATTTTGCCTGTATATGTTGTCGGAGTTTATAACCTATGGCAAACTCTTCTATCAAACAAAATCCGAGCCTGGACAAAGTGCTGTCGTTTTCACCGTTTCCAGCATCCTGTCAGCGTCTACAACACATTATAGTACGTTGTAATTTATTTATGTTAGCCACTTTTTTAATTATTAAAACGAAGTAGACTCCAAAATCAAAAAACGAGATGTATACATTTTCATCAATTATTTCAGTTGCACGAAATTTCATAAGTATTTACTTATACATAATATATTGGTTGAAAGAGGCGGTACTGTGCTTTCAACTTGTTGAAAGTTGATACATGTTTTTTCGAGTTCAATAATTAGAAATAGTAATTAGAAAAACATTTCCGATTAAATAATCTACAGTTAATACTAATTCTACAACTACACAACACATGTTAATTGTCGTGCAATATGTAGTCCTTGAGATTTTTGAATAGATAGGGGAAGGCACTAAAATAAAAATATTTTTTAAAAAATACCTAATTTGCCAGCAACTGTCCATTTTCTAAATTAATTATGTAAATATGTAACTTTTGCCTGAGAACCACTACAGGTTTCGTTGACTTGTTTTTCCTGTCTCAAATCACCCACATTTGTGCTATGACATTAGAGCATGGAGTTGTCCTTAAAGCATGAGAAAGCCTGAAATGAGTTTAGCACGGGAAACATTACTCATTAAATATGGTCATCAACCCATTCCTAGTTTCTTTTTTGTTCTCATTTAGAGATTTCGTATTCATTTCGACTTGGTACGAGACTGCCAATTTTGCTTTTGGGTTTACAGTAAAGTAACTAAACAAAGTGGACTCATGCTGCTCTTTCTTATCGTATTCCTGCTGCTTTCAGTTTGTTTTATCCTGTAAAAAGTTAAAACTATTTGAATATAACATGATTTGGTGAACCCATGAGAGCCTGAATTGAAATCTATTACATTACGCACTGTACTTTTTATTTTGTGGTACACGCTCGACTACTTTCTCCTTTTCTCTTTTCTCAAGTCAAGTCATAATAAGATTATTTTTGGCGACAACAGTGGTGGTGGATAGGATGTAATGCAATTTATTCAAAATTTATAATATAAGCATCACACTACTATTACATTTTCTTACGATGGGGTTTCTCTTCCTTTTTTATTCCATTACTACAACAGTGGAGAGCAATCTGCACTTTCGTGCCCTCGTTCATTCATATTACATTTATTTAATTCATTTCGACATTGCGCACAGCAATTTCATCTCATCTCCTCCATTCCACCTAATGTTTCTAATAATAACAAACGAACACACTGATCACGTTTAATGAATATTTTTATGTTTGTAATACCCCATGTTCAATTGCATTAAGCCATTAAACGCAAAGTTCTTTCTCCTTATTCCGTAGCTTAGCCTCTTACATTGCAGCAAAGCTGTCCGGATATATTCTATTTGAAAATGTTAAAAGTGTACTTTGGTGTCCAGTACGTAATTCAGTGGCGATGATAAAGATAAAGTATAGCAAATAAAAGGGAAACAAGAGGAACAAGATATTTATATTGTAAACAGCTGCTATTTTATTACCATTGCCGTACAATTGTACCGTCTTGGAATATCAAACCGCAAAAGCACCTTTGACTTGCCTAGAAGCCCGTTATATTCCCTCAATCGGGAAAATATTCTGTGAGTGCTTGTAAACAATTCAACTCCCAAGAAAATAAGTTTCCACCTTCTTTTACTTCATGTTATGTGAAAGGAATGTACACGTGCATCAAATATTTATGTAGATATAAACTCACTCAGTCTTGGGAATGGGAAGAAAAGCCAGAAATAGGAAGGAAGCAGGGAATTTATATAAGGAAATGAATGCATGAAAATGTATCCCACGCCTGAAAAGTTCGTAGTCAAAGTCTCGTGTTTTAAGTTGTTGTGAGAGGCTGGAAGTTTTTTAGTGATATTCTTTTGCTCGTTCTTGGTGAAGATAATGTTTACGACATTAATATTATTATATTGGTTTCATGAGTGCAGCGTAAAAGCAACTTTTTAAAATGTTGCAGACATGTAGAAGGAAAAGAGTCACAGCAGGGTCACAATCAACTCACGAAATAAAAATTAAAAGTGACACATAGCGAAAAGTTTTCCTCCAACTATACAATATAAGCTACAATTCAATGGTATTTAAGGAAATAGCGTGCAGTTGCATTAATTTAATTATTATGTAGTCGGAGCGTTTCAGTTTCATCGCCATAATCGACTCTCTCGTTTCGCAATTATCCTCCTTTGGCTCTCAGATCATCCAATTAACTATTATTTCTGCACTTAAAACTAAATACGTTAATACAGGGCCATCAGGTAGGTAATCATGCAGAAGATACGCCATTGTTCCCACTGACACAGCAATTGTCGCACCTGCCGTCACCGTGATGAAATTCAACAAATATGCCAACCGCTTTGGCTTTCAATATCAAAGACACAATTTTAGAGTTTCTAAGAATGAATTTCCCAAAGTGGATCAATTCTCCAAAAAATGGGATTACTGTCCTTTAGTCCAGTAATAATGAAGAAACATACGTACTAAAGTAATTGTAGCGACAACCATCTTGCGTTCTTGCGTAAAGAATGAGAGACATTTTTCGGCATCAGTCCAACTACATTTATTTACGGGAGATATAAGACAAGAAGCAAATGTAAAAAAGTGGATAAATTAATAATGAAAACATCAAAAACCTGAAACAATCTTATTTATTACTTTTCCATTTTCTGTATTACTGATTTATGCAGAAAATTAAATTTTTGGAAAATATTGAAAGGTAAAATGGATTGAGAAAATTAGATTCTATGAAGCAACATAAAACATCGGCAGAGATTCAGACAGTTTTCATCTCTACTATCGAGACACGAGGTCACACGGGTATAAAATATGCAAGATTGGATTTACCTAAAGTGAAGGAAAAGGAAAAAGTGGCACACAGGTCAATACACATGTGTGAAAAACTGAAAGGCATTTATTTTATTGGTCCCGTAACATTTTATCATGGGATATAAAAATGTAGCACTATCTGCTTTGCTTGATAGCAAGTGTATAGTGAAAAATAAATGGAGACCGTGAAGCAATATAAATGAGGTGTCCAAATGATTTACCTGACATGTTGAGACTGAGGACACCTTCGTTATATTCGCCGACTCTTGTCCAGTGATACGTTCCAGAGCCTTCACGCCGCCGGAAATGAATGATATTGTAGCGGGCTGGTCCATCCCCGAATTCATCAAAAT
This sequence comes from Cyphoderus albinus, assembly GCA_021029165.1. NCBI lineage: Eukaryota > Metazoa > Arthropoda > Collembola > Entomobryomorpha > Paronellidae > Cyphoderus > Cyphoderus albinus. Next base: position 16,393 of record VYYJ01000215.1, read on the forward strand.
GAAAGTGATCGTCACTTAAACCTGGAAAAATCGAAAATAATTTCTGCATCAAATTCACTTATTATACACATTATTTCCTATTACTTATTTGTCCCGTCAACGCTATTGAAAAAATACGAGAGTTTGCTAGTTTTTCTTTTCCCTCCCCTTAGTAAATCTCATTTGTTGTGCAAGTGAGCTTTTAAACCCATGTCTATTGATTTTCTTTGTGATCCGTCACTGCGCTTCAAAACAATTTTTTCATCAATTTGCATTCAGGGATCGTCAGCTAGCATTTTCACATAACAATTTTCAAATTACTACTAAAGTGCATCAAAATCCTGTCATTACTGCGAAAGGATAAAAAATCGCATTCACCCGCTACTCTTTACGAAATGACTTTGTTTATAAAATCAATATTATAACTTTAGCGTATCAATATTACAGATTTTTCTTCATATTTTCAAAAAAAAAAAACCTTTTGATGTGCATAGAAAATATTTTCCACTTCCTTCCTAAATGGAGCTGAAGCACGGTGACTTTTCTATTGTCACAAAATATCGCGGTCAACATTGTTCTCATCAAGCTGAAGTTTCAATGTACTTCAGAAGAGATATGCCAAGCGCGCACAAAAAGAAGCCTCGGCTCCAAATCCAGCGCAAACGACACGCACACAATTTCCAATAATGCTTCAGCGTGGCAGCCCATATTTCATTTTTCCACGAGCCGTAATATGATCCGCCGCGAAAGGAAACAACCAGCCTCGAATGACAAGAATAGAAGAAAGCGCACTTTATGCCACAGCTAAATGGTGTTCCTTCCTCTTTCTGTGGTATATTTATTTCGAAAAGCAGAAATTTCCTGTTTGTCGGTCTTAGTACAACAACCCGCAAGTTGCCTAACGGCAATACTATTTCATATCTCTTTTAATGCCAATTTATTTGTTTATCTTCCATTACTGGGAGCGAGACTTCCGTAAAATTTTCCAACAAGGACGACAAGGACGTTTGGCAACTTTTTGTCTCCTTCTATTTATTAATAGTACATGGAGCAGAGAGCGCAAGCAGTACCACCAAGAAAGTATTCATTGTATTACTTCGCGTGCACACAACTTGTTGGTCGGTCGGTAGTTGTAGCCGTAATCACAACGACGAAACGGTAATGTAACGGTGTATATAGTATCTAACGAAAAGATGATCGCCGTGAGACCAGGACGCACAAAAATGATTTATTCATTCAAGTTGTCACAAGGTGCCTGAAAGTCATTAATGGTTTGGCGATGCTCGTATATGTGTAAAAACCTAAAGGCAGAGATATACCACCCGAAATCTTACCCTTTCAGTCTTTGTAAACGCTAGAACCATTATATAACGACATCATCACTATTTTCCATCCTCTCCATTTTCTATTATTTTTCTCTCCAGTTTTCGTAAACTGAAAGTCTTCGTTTTTCCTATCGTCTAAAACCACGCCCTTTAGCCGCAACACTCTCACTCGTATCCTCTCACCTGATATCACTGCAATTCCCTTCCTTATTACCTTTATTTTTCTGAGATAAAATGAAAAGATTTTCGTTTTTCATCTCAAGAGAATGGAAAAGTGTTGGGAATCCACACCTCGTTTGTCATCTCACCTTTGACTCTAGCATATTAGAACAGGCACATGCATATGCTATAAATTCAAAGAACAAGATCAAGAATGCAGGAAGAAATGAAAAGAATCATTTAAAAGCCTCTTTGATCTTTTACAGTTTTATTCATTGAATGATAGGAAACACCAAAAGAATGAAGAGAGCAGGAAATTTTTATACCTGGTATTCCATTAAAGTACAACCTTGAATGTAAAATTATAAGAAAATAACTTTCCTAATCGTGAGCAATTCACTTTCACCATCACGCCGCAGCCATCATCATTAAGTGGAAGCCGCAAATCATTCCAGGCTCTTCTTGCTCGTACACATAGATTGAACAATTACCAGGAACCATCAAGAAAGTTAAAATATTAATCTTGATCACGAACATCATTAACCTGTCTTCCCTTTGTGAGGTTTATTTTGATGCATTTTCTTTTGGCTTGCGTCACTATCCAACCGCTTTATACATTATTCATCAAGCAGAAGAGAATCTAGCAAAAGTTGGGGTTTCAAATAAGTCTCTTAAGTCTGCCTATTCCTGTATATCGTCCCAATATTTAAAGCCAACTTGTTTAACTTTTTTTGCCTTTCCCCATCAGAAGATCCAAATTTCAGTCGGTTACCATCATCGGTTATGTTGCGAGTGGCTTACACGGGAATATATTTAAAAACTTTCAATTGTTTCAATAATTTTGAAGAAATTGCTGAAGTAATAGTTAAAGTTAGCCTACCATGTCCATCAGTTTATTTTCAACGTATTTTACCGTAAAATTTTTACGTACCTTCAAAAAACTACAATAACTGTCGTTTGCAAAAATAAAAACGGTTATTTTTTACACTAGCACCGTAATTACGGTCTTTTACTAAAAGCTACCACTTGACAGCCTGTTGTAGGATATTACAAATAAAATAAAATTATATAACTATAATCTTAATATACTTAGAGTACCAGTCGGTAACGACATGCACGGTTATTACGGTAAGAAATAAAATGAACGTTTTTTGTTGTACAGACAGTGCCGCCGTTCCAGTAATGTAGAGTTAAGAAATGTAAGATGAGCGTCTGGGGCAAACATTTCCTTATAACCACTGTTTACAGCCCCGCACATGGCGGAGTGCAAAAAAGGGAGCAGTAAACTTTTCAAATTGGTAAGGGAAAAAGACTATAAAACAGAGGAAAAGCGGGCCTGCCAATTATTCCCTAACGGCCTGTATCTGCGTTAAAACGAGAAAAGATTTGAATATACTCTCAGTATTCTTCATCTTCTGTTATTGCTTCTGTTATTGTGGGTTAACTTGGATGTGTCATTAAAGAAGAAAGTATAACGACGTTATATCTAAAGAATTGTTTCCTACGATTGTTTTCTTCCTTGTGGAAATATAAATATAACGTAGTCAATTCAGGGTTCGTCTTTATTATACATATGCTGAGTGCTTAAATAAAATTGTTGTGTTCCAGCCGTCCGCATCCAGCCACTTTATTTCAGAAATCACCTGGCAGAATTGGTCGTCTGCACAGGTTCGTAGCAGGCCCTTAGCACACTAACCAATTAACTCACCGTTTCTTCTTTGCTCACCCGTTGTTATCCCTAGGTACTTAGCACAATCTGTATTTGGCTCGCTATGTACTAACATAGGTACTAGGTACTTGATTTAGGCTGCTTTTTTCTTTGTATCAATATTCAGTACATCTCATAAAATGTTTTAATATTTTAGAAAGTAAATTGTAATACTTGACATTTTAGTATACAAGTAAATGATAAAAAAACGATTTTAGAAGAATGTTAAGTACATAGTAAATGCAGTAAACAAAAAAAAACATTTTGGCAATTGTTGGTATAGTCGAACAATTAGTATATTGAAAGAGATGCGATAATGTTTGATTGGAAAGACGTAGAAATACAGAATTTGCAAAGTCAATCCTAAATACTCATACGCTATTTTTTCGAGAAAACCCTTTCTCGCTAATTGTTTACAAGCCGCACGGCATATCTCTTAGCCGCTAGTTTTTATTCTACTCTTGCGTTGCATGCAACACTGTATATATGCAATATGCAATACGCTTAGAAACTGCTTCCTGGATTAACGGAGGTGCACTGTCTGAATTTCAGTTTACTTCTTTATTTGGCATTAAAATATGATATTCTTTCAGTCTTTGAACGGTTGGTTGATTTATGAAATTCCAGTTCTAGTCTCTTAGGGACTCCGTTGAATAAAAAAAGTAATTCCAATTGTTTTAAGAGCGATAAGACAACAATCTATTATCATTTCTGTGCCATTCAAAAACTGTGATTTAATGTCCCAACCCAAGAAAGAACCTTGAGAGTCTTGGCGCAGACATCACGTTTCGAAAGGGAATTGTGTCAAAATGACAGACAATCATCTGAGAACGTACACACAAAATGGAATAGGGATTCTTATGGTTCGTACGTCGCAGTTGAAAGACGAGAAATATTAGCAGAAAATGAAATCAGTCGTTTGCATTTCATTATTTGAATACTAATATCGTTCCAAGTAAAATTCCCTTTGGGCAAGTTTTACAATTTTTCTCATTTCTATTGAGAGTTGATCGACACGAGTAGTGAATTTGAAATGGCTCATTTCAATTGAACAGGCCGATTCTGAAGTGGAATAGATTTTTTCCGTTCAACTTTTGTCACTTGCTCCTTGCTCGACTTGTCGCACGCTTTAAGAAACATCTTACCACAGTAGGGATATCTTCTATCCTGTGTCCTGTTTATTTGAAGTGAAAAGACATTTCACGTCGAAAAGGCTTCAAAAATCACAGAATACATATTTATTTTATGTCCTTCTTTTTTTTTGAAGTGGAAATCCGAAAAAGTCTGCCTGATCTCATATGGGGTTGCGGACGTGTACGCACGATTGTTGAACTAAATAAGCTATGCATTAATCCCTTTGATACATCATGCGATTTGATTTGTTTTCCGTTACGCCAAACATATGAAGTAAAACCCATCTCTTTTCGTAATCCAAAATTCAGCGCATGGACTCTGAAAACCCATGAGTTATTTTGGGAAGTAATGAATTAACTTTACACAACTCTCAATATTTACACAAGACCTTTTGAAACAGTCAATGCAACGAAATAAAGTTTTTATAATGATGCACAATTCTTCCTTATTAGAGTTATATATGTTACTCAGTACTAATAAGGATAAATTGTCACTCTGAAGTCAAACTGTTATCATGTGCACAAATGCTTATGTAGATATAAAACAACGATGTACAACAAAACGAGATGCTAAACTAAAGATGAATTTGAAAATATAATATTACCAGGAAATTGTGTTTTTTTGAGGTCTTCAAGAAGTTCAGTGCCATCCACAGGATTCATTTTTGAGCACAACCCGGCCTTGCCTTTACATTTGCGCTCGTGCATGTCCCTGTAAACACAAAAAATATACATTGAGACGAGTTCGTCAGACACAACAGATAAGAGTTCTCTACTCGCCGTAATTAATTGAAGTATGTGAAAAATATGAATGTTTAAATTATAATTTATTCGTGCAAACAAATACGCCAGGTTAGACTTCCTCGCATAAATTCTCTTCTTATGTAAAGTTGGGCTTATGTGAAAGCACTTGCCCCCGATTTACCAAACTAAACCCATGGGAGTGTATTTTTGAAGCATCAACGTTATTCTTACACATTAATTCCCAGGTGAACACTGAAAAGCACTTTCTTCATACCACCAGCAAATTCCAGTTCATTCAAAATCCTCTGCAACATTACAACTGGCAGGTAATATGTATCACATGACACCTCATGATTGAGTGCGGCGTGACTTCATTTCATGCTAAAATTCATTATCATTAGATGCACACAACACATCTTTTATAGCAGGACATTTTTCTCACTCCACAAGTACATTAGTGTGTACCACACACCATGCTGGAAAGAACTGACGCCTACAGATGTTTCGGAATTAGCGAGCTTGAAAGCTAATTATGATTAAAAGTGCTTAGAACACCCCTCCTATTTCATCATCAAGATCAGGATAAAATCATGTAACAAAGAACTTTAGTTTATTCTGTCACGTTTTAAGGGGCATTAAAACAACTCCGAGGCAGTTTTCCATATTCTGAGTTTCTCCAAAATATAAATTACTACACAAATAATCAAAAAGCTATTTAATGTAGCGGTCTAAGAGTTACACACACTTATGAAGCTTCAGTCACTGCATGCATTTGCTTGTCACGAATGCTTTTCCTTTCTTTTCTAGACCAACGTGATTTACTAGGATGGCGGACTAATTGACGAGGGATAGGATACCGCGCACAAACAACACCTAACTCAACTAATTCATCACATCGTGTGGGATTACACCCGAGAAACATAGATTCTGCTTTCTCCAAGCCCTAATATGCATTTCTTCCATAAACATCTTCGTGTGATACTAATTGGCTTACCGCAAACTCCCACCAGCACAATATTACAGATATGCAGGAATCTTATCGCTCTGATGTTTCAACATCACATCTTCATCATCGAAAACACCTTATCCAACTCTGTTCTCCCAACTTTGCACTGACATCTTTCTTTTCTCGGCTATATATGTTAAATTGGTCACACGTAAATCAGAGGGAGACGCAAAAATTGTGCCTATAGGAGCAGTATGGATCTTTTCAGAACGAAAGGGCTTTCATCAAACCCTTTCTTTTCCATTTCCTTTAATATTATTCAGATCCACACAATAAGTGCTAGAGGGAACAATCAAATGCTGACCACAATGGTACGTATGCACCCTTTCATTGTGAGTCGTCTCGTTGTGTTTCACACTTTCCCTCTTTGGCAATACAAAAAAGCTAACCATGAAAATTCAATGGAAGATTTATGTCTCCGTCTGTGTTCTCTTCTCTCGTGTATGTTCTATAAACCACAGTCGTGGATAAATACCTCAAGCGTGAAAGAGGCTTTCATGGTCAGATGCAGATCAATAGCAAAGAGTTGAAAAACGAGCCAGACAAGACCTCGAGTTCATTATGTACCAAAAACTTTAAATAAAATAAACTGAAAAATATATTAATACAAACCTTAACTTTACGTTTCTACCTCTTAATTTCAATTTACTACTTCATTTTACTTACCGGAGAGCGTAAGCGAACGCTAAGACTGCATCAGAGACATACTGGAGCTGAGCTTCGAATACTGTGTTTTCCTTCGTCAACTTTTCGTATCCTGAGCAGAATTTCTCATAGCCGAGGTTGTAGGGCGTCCTCGAAGAGTTTGGGTATTTGCATTGCCAATGATGTTCCCAAAATTCTGATCACGTGCGCAAAAGTTAGACCCACATCCAGTAAAGCAGTCATAGTCACATTCACAGATGAACAAGACAGAGAATGGGTGAAAAAACAAATAGATAAATGAACAAGGTTATACTCTGAGACATTTATTTAAGTATATGCAATATGTGACATACTGTGATCTTTTTTCTTCTCTGTGTGCACCGAATGGAATACGTAAGCTGAACAAAAGTTGTTTTCTTTCTACATCATGCCAAATTAGATGTCATTTTAATGACAAGCAGGCGTTTTACATAAGGTTTACGTTAAATGACCAAGAATTTTCTTTTACATGAGTATGAGAACTCAACCAGTATTAACCATGCATATTCTCATCGTTAAACATTTTTATTTTAATAAACCGTTTTTCGATATGTTTTTCGTCGGCTTGAAAACTGAGCGTTTTGACAAATTATACAAAATTCTTTGCTTCAAAAATAATAATAAGCAAGCAAACATTAACAAACCATGCTTTTCTTGTAGGATTGATTCAGAATTAGGTATACATTTTTTCTATGATTTATATATCAGTATATAAATACTTATAGCTACGTAACAATACTTAATCAAAATAATACGAGAAAGAAGAACAAAGAGAGCAGCAGGTCGTCGATATGAAATAAAACTGAATCTACAAGTCAGTCTGCTTCGTAAATAAGAATCACCAAGCCATATTCATTTTATGCTTCCTCGCCTTCATATTTTCACACTCATTTCTAATCTTCTCACTCATCCATTTTGGAAAACAAGCAAAAACAATGTAACGACTAAAAGACTAAAGCATGAAGTGATTTTCGGAGGAAAAAAGGAGACAAAAAACCAAAGGAAGCGGAGTGGAAAAAGGAATGAAAGTAACGCACCATAAGCATCACATTAAAAAATAATGGTCATCTCCATCACAATCAGCATCCTTGGTTGGAAGTAGAAGGAATGACGCTTCTTCAGCTTGCTGTGACTACACTCTTAATATACCTTTTCTTTTCTGTGCACGTTTTAAACGAAGATTGTCTCCGCCTCCATCCACTCGGTAAAAACGGAAGAAATGTAAAATACACATTACCCAAGGCGTGGAAGAAAAAGAGGGAAAGAAGTGGCGTCACTTAGTACCATTACCATTATTATGCTTCTTTGCTTCCTCAACGACAACAAGTGAGAGAGATGAGTTTTTCTAGTCACTTGAATGAAAAACGTTCTTTCCTTCAGGCAAGTACACATTGCAATATTATAGAGAATGGGCAAAAGAAAACTTCGAGTCGACTCTACTTTTGCTATCACAGTTTTCCAAAGGCTTTCTTGAGGGGAGAAGATTTAAAGTGGAAACAAGACGATAGAAGGAAGCAGAAGCAAGAAACAGAAGAGAAAAGAAGCCAACCATGAGAAGTGACTCAACTTTTGTTGTGACACAACAAAACACCTATGATAAGCTAAGTGAGTGCATATATGCACTCACTATTCCTCTCTTCACTACATTTATTGCAATCCGTTTTATTTGGCAACTAAGATTTTACACGTTGCTTTGTCACTGTCATTGTGTATGAGAAATGAGAGTCCTTCAACCCTGGCATACGAAACAAAAGTTTCCTTTGCAGGACCGCACACTGAGGGTTGAGTGAAGATGAGTTGAATGATCATAGTTCTGCTTACACTAAGCAAGTACTACTACTTTAACTCACGATAACACTCTGCCTTTAACACTCTTATCCTTAAGTAGCATTCAAATTCACAATATAAATAATTCTTATTTTTACAAAAGCGGCTATGAGTGAATCAGCGACTACGTTTGAGAGGCTCATTCTAAAGAATGGCCATCCATAAAATCCTCAAATACTGCTATTCTCAGCTCTTATTTTACAATACGAACTTAACGTTTAATTACAGTAGACCAATGTGACAGTCAGCCTAATTGAATTACATAATCTTTATGCTTAGTAGTGATATTTAAATAAGCTATACAGGATGTCTCAAAAGTATCGATTTTAAATAAGCGATGTAAATGACGCTTTACATGCCAAAAAACAAATTTTGTAGAAATATTCGGTTAGAAAAGCAAGAGCAACCATAATCCAACCAATGCAATATAAAATCGATACTTTTGAGGCACCCAAAATAATTTCACCCAAACTGTGATTTGAATCTTAACCATCTTAATTAAGTCAAAATCAGTAACGCAATTAAGTAGACGGAAAATTAAGTAGTGGAAACGGGAAAAAACCTTTGTATAAAATAGTATGCAATTTTGAATTAGTTATAGTAATTTTTCAAATGTTTATTATGCAGACACGCCAATATTAAGATTCTATTTCAATTAAATTACTAATTACATTAAAAGTAAATATAAAATCTAATCTTAGACGCGCGGCGTCGGCTAAGAAGTAATCTAGAGTAAACTTCATGTAGAGCATGCAACACAAACAACTTTCTTTTGTATAGAGTAGTCACATAGAGTCTGTCAGAGTAGGAGTAAGAGTCTTCTCAGAAGTAAATTCCAACTGGTCCTATTTCCTATGTTAAATGGGAGTATTCTTGCCATGGGATATTTACTGCTGACAAACCCAAAATGTATACGTACACCCCCACACACCATACAAGAGTCGCAGAGGCATCTTAGTAACACCCGGGGTGTTAATAAAGTCCCAGAATATACGCAGACGCCGTATAAATTATAACAACTAAGCTTATTGTCGGTAAAGTTAGATTTAACTACCCTCTGTAATTATTACTACAGGACAAAGCGAACTCTCTTTGATGAGTCTTACCATTGTTCCGCTTCGCTTGTTATCAATTGTTGAATTTTCCTTTTTATCACTTGTTTTTAAAATGTTGGTAACATCAAACTCTAAATAAAAAAAAGTAAACATAAAACTATTGGTTCTGTTGTACGTTATAGAACATTACATTACATTTCGCTCCGGATAATATTCCTAGAACAACATTCATCTCATTTCTGAATATCTCCACTCCAAACTCCCTGCCGCTGTCTAGCAATCTAACAAACACCTGCTCCACTCCGATACTCGTATTGTCTCCTTTAATATTCTTAAAACACTTGAGAACATTGAACATTCCCTTCTTACGTTATAATGACCATTTCAAATTTCTTCTGAAACACTACCTAACCTAATGTACCTATTTCTTCTTCCATACTTTCATTCCCACATTTATTTTCCCTTCTTGGAGTAGCAGAGATTTTTCATTGTAAAAAATGATCATGCTAATATTTGACAACAATAAACATTGTACGCTTTACACTAGTTAGTACATTGTATATAGCTATCCACTTCCACTTTCCCCACAAAGAACTCGAGTCATAAGCGTTTTTCACATGCTAGTCTTCCAGCAATATAGGGTTGTGTGTGGTGCAGCTTCCAATCAACTGAACTGCCAGTTCATTCAACCCACGCAAATAATAAAATTCTAACATTACTGCTACTGGATACGTTTAAGTTGTTCTAGGGATTTTCTCCGTGGAAAATTGAATCCTCAATCTACCTCCACCACAAAGCTACTTTTAGAGAGATGTAATGACAGTGTTGTTTGTGTCGTGAAAAAATTCATAAAATGACACTCGGCAAACATTGAAACAGCCCCGACAGCAAGCAATATCATCTCATCCTTGTCGTGAGAGTGACATGGCATTTTGTGTCGGATCCACGCAAGGAAAGTGTTGCTCTCTAGTCTACGCGTAAGGAAAGCATGTGTTTGCGCCTAAATTAAAAAAGAGCACTGAACCAAGACTCATTGATGATATGCATACCCTTGATATATTATTATTTTTCATGAACGCAGGGAGAAAGTGATACTGAGCCAGACAACCCATGTGCTAGGATGAAAAGAACGATAGTTGTATACTAGAGTTTAAATTAACTCAAGTTCAGTCATTTCACACTTTCACTCACCGCCAGTCAGTGGTATGAGAAAGATAGCAACGTGGTCTGATGTATGGCTGTGGTTGTGACAAAGTTCCATAAAAATCCTAAATCATGTAGAGTGTAAGGTTGGCGAAGGTACTATGTCACATTATTTTATAGTCCAAGTACAATTAACGATGCACCAATTTCCTTGCTTTTTATAACATTATTTTCTTGTTAGTAGGAATCTTTTTTAATTCAAGGTTTTCTTAGATGTTGTTCGAGTGTCCGTGGTCAACCCAAGTCTTTGCAAGTTTTGTCCACCGATTCTCGAACCTGACCGTTTTATTACTGTGTTGTTTAATCCACACGTTCCTGTGGTCTATGAAATCTAGCAAAAACTAATACAGTTAACTTTTCTATAAGTGATTATGATTATATTGATGCCCGATTTAGGCAAGGAAATGTTAGAGGAGGAGTGTTGGACTGGGGAAAGTTTTTTATGTGTGAAATTACATATTGCTATACATTTTCCACTATCATCACTACTACTGCTACGGCAATCTCTTCCAGGGTACCATCGCACACAGTGGTACCCGTAGATTTCTTTCGTGACATTAGTCTTAATAAATATGAATTTAAAAGTAACCTTGTGTTTATTTATCTTCTTTTCATACCATCAGCAACTTTAGACAGTAAGATCAGCTAAACGTTCAATCAGAAAGCAGAGAAGTAATAAGACAGGCATTTCATATGCTAGTAAACTATATAGTAACGAAACACACCTAATGCAGAGACCAATGCACCTCACTAATTTAAAAGAATTGAGTGGGCCCAAAAATGAACTGAGATTTCGTAGAATAGAAAGCAGAGTTAATAATACTAGAAAATGTATTTCATAAAAACTACATACAAAAAAACTATTCAAATTATGAACATGGAAGAATAATGCCAGTTTCTAGATAAGAAAAAACTTAAAACATTACTTACGTACATTGAAGAATGTTGGCTTTCAGCCATATTTAGGTAGAATTTAAATAATAAAAAGGGTTTATTTAATTTTTTGTATAAATTATAGTACATTGTTGAGTGTCTAAGTAAAAGCTTTCTCTTTTATTCTAACCTTTCAAAAGTCCTCAGAAAAGAAAACAAAATGCATTCATGTTGTCATCAAAATGCTCTTTAAAAATAAATGTGCATTGAACAAGTTCTCAATTGGGAGCTTACATATACTTTGTTATATAAATTAAAATTAATTAGTCCCACAAAACATTAGCATTTGTGAACTGAGCTATGGGACACGCTTTGGTCTTAGGTTACTGAGGTCAAACGACTTTCACCGTTTTCATTTCCCAAACATATAAAGCTCTAAAAAGTCCATAAGTTATAAAATATGGATGATAAAATGTTTACAAAACTATGCTTTTGACACGAACTATTTTTTTACATAACGAAAAGGCTCTAACATTATATAGTATAGTAAAACTTAACTAGTTACATCATGGAACGTAAATGACATTTGCCACTGAGACAAAAGCCCCCAAGGCTAAAACCCCATATGACATAGGCCATTATATAGCGATTCATTTCTTTAGACAACGGAGAAAATTGCACACTTTTGTCGGGGTAGCATTTGTCGTGATACCACCGTTATAGGTATCTGACGGTCTCACTTCCCGCCCCTCTTGTCATTACATAACTTAACATTGTTTTTAATTTTAATTGTAACCACAACAGTTACGGAAATCTATGAAGGCCAAAATTTTGTGGTGGTTAATAATCTCTGATGAAATTCTGTAGGCATCTGATTCATTTAGAACTTTTCAAGTTCTTTCTACTTGCTTTCCTTTGGTTTCTGTCTACGCTGATTATTTTATTGTTCAAATTAATCATTAAAAATGCAGAATTGTAATGCTGATGAAATTGTATGTGTAAGTCGAAGTCAAGGCTGATTTGGTTCATTTTCCCAATTTCCTTTCTATCTCAATGACAAAATACAAAGTGCATCAAAGGTTTAATTAGAGGACTCAGAACAAGACAGAGATTCACTAGAGCATCACGCTCATCGCCGCTATAACCATCAGTTTTGAGAAATCAATGAATGAAGACAAGAAGGACAGAACGAAATATTAAGACGAAGCAACCTCTTCTATGTATCTTTTAACTACATCGTCAAGATCAAGGTGAACATTATTGTTACCAGTTAATATACCTTATGAGTTTGTCTTTCGCACTAACTAAACTCCTTTACCCACTATCCATTTTGTTCCATATAAGATTCCCCATTATTGACAACCAAAGAAAGAGGAAAAATCCCTTTTCTGGTATCTTGAGCAACCCAGGAACGAGAAAGGTTTTATTCTGATGTCCCTGAGAAAATCAAATCAAATCCAGTTACAGAGTTAGGTAGGGTAAGGTAGGTCACCCTGACTGCCATCATCATCACATCACCAAAATCATGATCGTCAAGAAGAAAAAAGGAGCCCAAAAGAGAAAAAACTCTCCTGCTGTTCCTTTAACTCCTTTTCTTCCACATGACTGCAATCCAAGATACGTTTGGTGCGGCCGCGGCACCACCGCCACCTTTTTCAATTCTATCGCCATCATTGGAGAAAGTCAGTTGATAGTAGCACATGAATGCACGTGGATATTTCAAACACTTTCATACCTGCAGTGCTTCCTCCCACTCAGTCAGTCAAATAACTTTCGTTCTTTCCCTATTTATTGCAGACAACGTAACGTGGAAGAAGAGAAACGCAAAAAATTGAGTTCGACTTAAGTCTCACCATCGCAATCTTTCTTTCGGTACCCTGATTTAAGTCAAGCCAACTGAAGCAAAAAGAATTGTAGGTTTTTTATTCCATTCTTATACATTGTTCTAGAGAGCTGTCTGGCTTCCATTTTATACATTCCTTCCCTTCCGAGTGCTCAACCTTTCTTTTGCACTTAATCCCTTAATTCCTTGTGATAATAACGACGCAGAGAAGCAATGCATCCACTTTTCAACGCAATCTTCGTCCTTTTTCTATGACTTTCAATTCCTCTCTTTTCTTCAAGACTAGCTTTACTTGAGGGATGGAGTAGGGTATTGAGAGGCAGTTTATTAACGAAAAATTGTAATTGCAATAGATCTGTGACCTTTCCTCCTTGACAAGCCTCCAATGAGCTGTCCTCGCCAGATGATCTCCTTTCCAGCTCCAGTAAATAGCAAAGAAAGAAGTTCATAAACTTACATATACGAGTACAAATCGCAACGGCAATTGATCATGAACTGAACCACTCTTTCCCTCACTAATGTACTTAAGTCAGACGCAACGCAAGACGCAAGTGCAAATAGCTAAAACCCCACATGAGCAAAGACGAGCTAACCTAAAAGGACTTTTTCTCCATTATAACGCTTTGCTTTCAAAGTATATATACCTATTTGAATGCAATATAAGATTCTTTCCAATCTTTAATGGATCTTATCTAACTTCCACTTTTTCATTTCCATTCTTTGAATACAATAAGTGAAATTATTTCCTTGTTTCCGGTTTTGGGTACGCAGTTCTTTCGAAGTGTCGCAGAAAGTAATACATCACAAACAACTTTTAATACCTATGTACCTTACTCTTACTCATTACATTAAGCTACATTGCATTAAAAGGAAATGAAAGAAATCTTTTGATGTTACATTCTAGTTATATTCCCGTGTTTCGCGATTTTCCTCTCTGTATCCATTCATTCCATTTAGTTTCATTTTCAAATGGGAAATGTGTTACTTTTTATGTTGCCTACTTATTTCTTCATTGTTTCCCTTCCAGGCTTATTTTTGTATCATTCTTCTAATCTTTTTTACGGTTAGTTAACGAAAACGTAAGTCAGTGTCTTGTCTACGCAAACATGTGTTTCTCTCTTTATGGTCTTAAGTACGACAATAGCAATATTATAGAAGCTAGCGGAGGCAGGCGTATGAGAAAACATAAAAGGAAAACGTGTTTTCTTTTTCGTTTTACAACACCGTCTATTCCAATCCCCAAAGTACGCAATAAAAACCTTCTAAAAAAATCTTCCTTTTCTGCTTGCACGATGTTTCTTCAACCCGAGAAATATAAATGTTTTTGACTTAGTCGCGAAGTAATGACAGGGAAAAGAAAAGGGTCAATTTAACTCAACTTTCAGGATGGTGATCATGATGATTGTGGTGATGATGATCGCAACTCGACGTTGTTAGTAATCCTTTTCCTGGGTGTGCTTTGTTCGCATTAATTCTTACATTCGAAATCACAGCCGGCTATAATCGTATTGCAAACAAAAAAGCTGGGCTGCAGCATCATAATCTTTAGATTCATTTTCATCAAAGACATTACAAATGAAACAGCAACGTGAAAGTTGCTTTTATACGATACGTAACCACATTTTTATATCAAACCTTCTTCGAATGCGATCTCATTTCCCTCATTCATACAATATTATGTAACGTCGTTCACAACACGACCGAAATTTAAGGGTGCGCTCATTTCAACCAAAAGGACCGAGGATCCGCTTCGCCGTCTTAAAACATTGTTAGAATTTCAACCAAAAGGACCGAGGATCCGCTTCGTCGTCTTAAAACATTGTTAGATGAGATGCTATGTTTTGTCATGAATGTTTTATACGCCCTATTGTGCTTTAGCCGAATAGAAAAATGGCGAATAACTGAAGGACAGCCTTGTTGGAGAGGATTATGTATCAAATGGAGTCACTTAAAATAACTGCGTTTTCACATTTTTTCTGTTCGGCTAAAGCACAATAGGGCGCAGCGTATAAAACATGCAGGACAGAGCAACTCATCTAACAATACTTCAAAGACGACGCAGCGGTCCTCAACCTATAATGCTTGCTTTCAAAGTTTCAACTATTGTATCTTAACAACGATTTACTAATTGAGTTTATAATACCCAGTAACTGGGTCCCAGTCGAACGACAATGCAGACGTAAAATGGTAGTCGTAACATAATGTTACTAACATTACTATAGACGGCACGAACAAATGTCGTGAAAGCCTGGAGTCGTCTCTATAATTAGTGGTAATGAGCAGTCGAAACAAGTAAAAATTTAATTCCCCTGTATTTTATTCGTCACAGATAAAAAAACGTCGTCTACCTGTCCCTCATTGGAGTTTGTTTTTGAATAAATTGTACACACACCCTTCTGGTCAGAAATACAGAGTGCGTCTTTGATTTCTGTCATCGATACAATAACCTAACCTTACCGCTGTCTCCAAATTCTTCTTAAATTTAACCAAGCGTAAACTAACCTCCAACCAATATTAAATATTTTTGCCGAGCTTTTGCTCTTCTAAAATTGACTCTAGATTACTTTTCGATCATCTGTTAAATTACAAGAAATTCCAAGAAATTCCACGAAGAAAACTGCATCCGATTCATGGCATTACGAGTCTTCTGGATATACACTCTTTTTTAATACCGTGCTTCTCTGTTCAAGAAGGTAGTTGTAATCAATTTTACGGAGAATTTGTTGATGGCATGTTTGGTTTGTTTTTAACGAAAAACATGCAAGATTTGATTTTGATTTTTCTTGGTTATTTTGCCTGTGTCATTATCGAACCGGCAGACACTTACGACATCATATTTGTGCCGCCTATAGTATGTTACGACTATCATTTTACGTCTACTGTATCGCTCGACTGCATGGGATACGACAGGGTACGTGCCACCCATCTCATCATCACCGCCATATTGCATGTGACAGATATAATAAAACGGAGCCAATTCAACATTGCAATACACGACAAAGGTTTATTTCTTTTTCTTCTTCAACCATCATGAACAGTTCCTTTTTTCTGAGAGCAAAAAAAAATAAGATGAATCATAATACAAACAGGTATATAGAAATATAACTTTTTCGAGTAAAAGTATCGCGTCGGTTGGCCTTACCGAAATTAACTTTTCATAAATATTGTATTTTATGTACAAATAGATAACAGCAAAATCTAGATCGGATTTAGCGGTGCCTCACATCTAGCAAAAGCAATTATCAAAGAATAAATAAGATATCAAAGGATTTGATCTTCTCCATAATATTATTTTTCTCGAGCAACAAAAAATCAAGCTCATTGTATTACGAATTGTAATGAAATTGAAGATCTTGTTTCTGGTTCATTATTGTATTATGTGGAAACCACGCAATAGGGAAATGACACGAATATGAAGAGGATCAAAGATAAAGCCAAGAGATGAAGCATGAGACCTGTCGTTCCTATCTTACGTTTAACGTCGAGTTGACTATAACAGATCAGCTTTCATGGATGATCAATGACAGTACGGTACTACGGGAGTATTTTTCTTGTACTTCTTCAAAACACAAACAGATAATATAATGTTAATACCTAATAATGACACAAACGGAGTTACATTGTGAAAGGATTTGGACTATTTGCGACAGCCAGCGAGTAGAGTAAATAACGTTCAATATACGCCCCGACTAGCTTTCTATTGAACTCCTTAATTTTTATTGATACGGGGTATTTGATTAGTATAGTAAATTCGCTATGAACGAAAGGTTAAAGTTAAGTAAATTAGGTTCGTAAGTTAAGCAATCTAAACCTTCATCTTTTGCGAATCCCACCACCGGAAACAATTGCAAGATAAAATACAATGGCATGACTGTCTGTAATATTTCCGAATTCTCAAAACCGAAGATTATTTCACCCACTATAATTTGCAACAAGAGATGTTTGCCACGGTCAACTAACAAATGTATAACAGCATTTTCCCCCATTATTTTTTATCGATTTTGTTGATATTTTTCTGTTCATATCTCACAAGCTGGATATGTTAAATAAGTCTTTAAATCAAAATATTTTGTTTGTATCATGTTTCCAGTTGCTCACTTTTGAAGAGCTGTTCAGACACTTTCTGAGTTCCAAATTGAAACTTTGACTTAGTTCCATTTAATACATAACCCATGAAAGTGTTCCATTTATTTCAAGTAAATATTTACAGAACTTTTTACGTTTGTGTTTCTCTGTAAGAGTTATTCAATTTCAATAGAAAATAAAAATGAGACCTTGATAAATATGGAAATCAAGCGCATCCATAATTTACATCTTGAATGCATTGGTTCACAACTCACAACCCTCGAGTATTTCCCATTTGCATCAACAAATTTTTATAGTCTTTCGGAGAGTGGAGGATGAAAGAAAAAATCTTCAAAGAAAACGCTCAGCATAAAATTAAAATATTTTATAAATGAAACTAACTACACATTCTAATTCAAAAAATAAGCATTGCTAAAGTCTCAGCCCATAAAATTTTCATGTTGTTCATTACGTACTTTTGTAGCTTTTGCCACCATAAGCGTTGCATAAACCAAGACCTCACTTAGAAGTCAGAGTAAGATTTAATGCTACGGAGAATTCATATTTATAAACGACAAATATGCATGACTTTTTAAATGAAATACCACCGTTGCTTTCTTTTTCATTTGATGGGGGCGTAACAGGAAGTCACAAGTCTCGCCTGTGATTTATATATGGTCAAATCTGGCCTCTACATGAAGTTTAACTGCATCGACTGTAACACTGGTGCAATTTTCCCTGCCAGATTTTACGGCATGCCATGACCGCCAAGTCAAGGAAAAATAAAAATAAAATAAACGTCGAAAACGGCGAAAAGCTAAATTTGACAATTACTCATCAATCATAAGGTTAACTTCATCTGTCCCTCCTTCTTCTTCCTACACTCCTTTTATTTACTTCTTTTATCTTATTTATTGAGAAAACCGAATTGAAAAATAAAATATTTGATATGGCATTTTCTTTATTTAATGTCTAGTAGACGGTAATAAAGTGTAATAAGTTAAGCGGAGAAAGTTAGAAGAAATCGTATGCACTCAATTTATTACTACTACTATTATTATTATTATTAATATTATTATTACATATATGTAGAACGAGTAGAATCTGTAGAAAAAGTGAAAGTCGGCCAGCACCAGCACAATGAAATTTACTTTGTAAGAATAAATTGTGACTTTTTCTTACAAGGGAAAAAGAAACTTTTTAGCAATAATTCTAAAAAAGTAAACAAACACACGGGTCTCCTGAATGGTTATAAAATTATCCATTCATGTATAAACATAGGTAAATACATAAAACGGTAAAATAAAAAGAATCACTTCTTTCTATGTTCTACCTTCTTCGCAATATTTCAGCGAGTCTGAATTTTAGTGGCCATAAAACTCGTTTTCACTTATTATTATTATTTTTGGTCTCATTCTGTTCAATAGAATCTTCCGCTTCCTCCTTTTAGTCTGCCTTGTTTAATTATACAACCTACATTATGGTCTTCACTGAATGAAATTGTTCTTCTGAATTGTCTTTCTGGCATTTATATCTGCTGTTGTAATAGAAAAAAGTTTCTGGAGGAGAGAAAAATCTAGTGTATGGATTGTCTTGAGATATTTTTTTTCAGTTTGTAATCGTCTTAACTCTGAGTTCCTTGATGCGTTCATCTTTAAAGTGAAATTTTTATTTGCTGATAAGAAAAAATAATTTTCTCCTACAAGCCGCGTACACACAAGAAAAAGTTATTCAAGTCAGGATTGATTTTTTCCTGAAGGAAATATGAAATTGAATATTTTTCTTCCACATACTCTATCATGATTGACTCTTTTCTTTCTCTTTTGCAGTAATCCGAATCATTTTAAAGGAACGAGGAAAATTATGAACGCTCATACGCACGTGTTACCTCAAGCAGGTAAAAAGATTATAAGAAGCAATCAAATTCATATAGCTCCTCAGGCAGATAACGAATAGAACTTGGCAGAAGCTTAAGCTATGGCTTAGTAACTTTTAAAGGCAGACTTACTATTAAAAATTCAGCAGTTTTCTTATGCTATGTGGCCATTATTTTTTCATGAAAAATTATCTTTACTTTTACGACCATTTGATTCATGCATGTGATATATTCATTCCTTCGTATAACCTAACTGTTTACATGCATGACTGTGCAGAATTGGGCTGCAGTTTATATAAAAACTATTACTATAACGTTACGACAAATTTGAAAATTATTTATGAAAAATATGACGGCAATGCAATGTATATTCATGCGTAAAGTATACCTTATAAATAAGTAAATCGAAGTCACTTGTTTTGAAGAATTTGAGAAGATTTTGTATAAATTCACTAACAACAATAAATCTTAATTCTGTGATGGGATGAACAAAAAATGACCCATGAACAAAAAATACTTCATACAATACGAAAGTAATACCATGTACAAAAGTAATACTATAAACTGATGAACTATTTAATTTCTACCGTAAATTTTTAGTGAACATAAGTATATCTACAATTGGATACAAAATATCTTACATGCTGTCAAATTTCAAAACTTCTCCCACCGCAAAATGAAAAGATTTCTAAGAGAAATATTACACCGTCTTCTTTAAGAAGATTTTTAACTAATTGAAAGCTAAAACTTGTTAAACTTCAAAAAATTAATCGTCATTAGTATACGTTTCAAACATAAAAGTAAAAGATTTTAAAGAAACTCGTTGTTACTGTGAACCTAGATATAATCCTTTCGAAGGAAGGACATCATTAAATACCGCTAGTATATGAGAAAAGAAAATGCTTTAAAATGGATATACAAAGTTTGACAAACTTTTAAATTCGGTTAGGATACAATGAAAAGGTCTGTGTTTCCTTACTTGGTCATAACCCGCATACCTCAAGAGAAGAAATGAAATGAAAGCACACGTGCAGTATAGAAGAACACTTAGCGTAAAATAAAAATTATATATTCGGCCGATAGTTATCTTTTTGAAAGGAAAAGAAGAAGAAAACATAACTTACCAATAAACCACGGATTTCGAGTGTTATTCCGCACATTCAGGTTGAGAAAGTATTCATCAAATCCTTTCACCGGGTTTGCTTTAGGCTGCACACTTAGGGTTCCCTCAACTTCCCTCTCATTCCCATCGGAAACGAGTGTTCTCGCACTCCAACCATCCGATCCAATCCAAGCGAACGATCCTGTCTCATTTCGTTTGCGTACTGCTCGCATCAGCTCCTTCACTTCTTGGTCTGATCCATAAATGATGACTCCTAGTATGTCATGCAACAATGACAACGTCCATCGCGATAAAATAAACACAGAAAACGATCGTTAAGAATATTGTACTATTTTTAGCACGAGTAACTACTTGAAAACGTTGAAAAGCCTAGTTATGCACATTAGATATTTTCGTACCAAATACTGTGTATGATACACATATGACAGAGAAAGTGAGCAGACAGCAAGTTCTGTGTTTAAATTTGACACTAAAAACCCTGATCGAATAAACACGATTTCTTTGAACTTTTTTTGCACGGATAGGACAAAGTAAAACTTTGAGATACCACGCCATTTAGTCCTATTGCAGTTTTAAGAAAGAAAAAATAACCGTCAGATCGAAAAGTAATGCATAATAGTAGTACTTAGGTTGAATACTTTTTTGTTTCAAATAGCATGGCATGCTTCAACACCTTACACTGCAAATATAAACTGAAGAACTATTCCTTACATGAAGTTACATACATTAACGATAAGTAACATGGGGTTCATATTTACATCTATAGTATTATGCGTCATTGGTACTACCAAGGCCTCTGTCACCCTAAAATGCCCACCTTTTAAACCTACATACATACATACTCTAAAAGGCATAATATTCTGGCATTGGCGTCTAAATACCAATTTCAGTACCAGTTGTCATTAAGACAAAACATTTACTTTTAACATACAATCTTTTTGAATTGTACTTAGTACATCATACATCTTTTCATGTTACATCAGTTTATAATCATTTCACTCGTACGTATGCCAAGTGTAACATCTTGTTTGATTATTTAAAAACACAATCAACTTTCAAAATAAGAAAAGTTAAATGGAAACATGATCTTCGTGGTTGATTTGAAACTGAAAGCAGAGCTAGCGTTGAAAGTGGAGCGCTAGTGCATTATAAGTATAAACTCAATGAATTGTAATGCAAAATGATTTTACGTACGTATTTGTTCCTGCTTTCACTAGCATTAACGGTGCAAAATTTTCCTCCAGACGTATATGAATACCTCACCAATCTAGCTAACACTCTACTCTAGTTGTACTAAAATAATTTATCTCGACATTTTCTAGAATCCCGCGAGAAAAATAATATTCTTGCTTCAGACTTTGAGAATACGAAGCTTCTTCTTTTCCTTTTCTTATCGTTTTACCCACTGCACCAGAAAAAAAAGGCTTTACCATGCCAGTACAACTCAGCTCGTCATTACTACCAGAAGCAGTCTGAATTCATTTAAAAGCTCTCACTTGACTGCACTCCCTTATTCTCTCTCAAACACTTGCTTTTACTTCTTTAGTTTTCTCCTTTTTTTGCAAAAACAACAAGAAAATTTATGTACTACATCCGTCCGCATAAAATCGCTGAGCTCAACTCACGCAATAAAATATTTTCTGTGTGAAAATAATAATGCCAAAACAGGTATAGTTATCTTCTGCCTATGTTACAGTGTTTCACAGCGAACAAAATACGGAGCCGAGCCGAAACGTATCATCGTTTTCAGTAAGAAGAAAGGCGGATAGTTTTACTTTTATTCTCCGCTGTGTGTGCCACTAACAAGTAAGTCGTGTAAAACCATCGCTTCGTTCGTGATGTGATGATGAGGGAGTCAGTAATATGTAATAATAACAGATCTAAACGCATATCAGCTTTCACCCACTCCAGTCAACGAAGAGGAGCTTTTTCGTGTTCATGTTCAATGTTCATGCCTACCACTGTCTAATGCGAGTACGACTATGCCTTCCAACGCAACTTAAATACTATTATGTATGGAATAAATGGGCTTAGGTTCAAAAGAGCGCCGTAATAACTCTCACTTTCTTTTTTTCTCTGCCTTATTCTTATTCTTCTTCTTCGACTCTTACTTATTTTATAATATATTATGTTTCACGTAAGGCAGGCTAAGCTAAGCCAAATCGCAAAAGAAACTGCTGGTTTATCATCTCGTATAATTCAGCATGTCGAACAGAAAAAATCCTCTGGGATTTCGAGTTACTCTTTTGCTTTCATTTAAAAATGTACTAAAAACTCTCAGTTAAACTCACTCGCATAAAGAATCTCTTCTTTCTGAATGATAATGATAATAATACCGGGAGCAATAGAACAAGCTAGAAAATGGTTCTATGCTCCTCTACAAAAAATTTCTTTCCCTCGTTTAACCACATTCTTCCCTCTTAAAAACATTCAAGACTTAAATCACTACTTCAAAGGAAAAGTGATATTTTTATCAGCACAATGGGCTAATACAATCGCGCAAACGGACATAAATGGTTAAGAATCTTTCTTCATTTTTCAAAACACATTGTGGATTTCATCTTATCCGAAGTAATTTTGGACAAGTTTTTCTGCAACTGGATTTAAATAAGCTGAGTCTATTACACACAGTATTACATTCAACAAGAAACAATTTACTTCGATATGTTTAACTGCCTCCTTGGCAAATGACATGACGTAAATAATATTGAAGTACAATATTGTTAAGTAGGTTAACAACTAATGACAAAATTTGTGGACAATGTCTCGAAAACACGCGAGGTTGGTACCATCGGATTCCAGGCTTCTGCATCAATTGGTACCGGTTTCTTGGTGGAAGAAATAGAAAAACCTCAAGAAAATCCTTTAGCCATGGAGCCTTTATGTAATTGCCGTTGCTTTTCACAATACTCTCACGAGACTAAATTCGGTACTCTTAAAATCCCTTATCAAGACTTTAACCATGGTATTATTGCAAACTCTAGTTATTTGTTATTTGGTATTTTTTCTCTGGCAGCTTCGTTAATGCCATACCTTGTAAGGAAACTCTCATATTTTGTTTGCTACGCCTTGGACTCATAAGTGCGATTCTAACTTTTTCAAATTGTTAGATTAAAACTAAAACTGATGTACCAATGGATTGAACTTTAATCCTTTAAATAAACTAGAGAAGTTAACCTAAAATTGGATTCACAAGTTTCTGCAGAATGTAAGCACCCCTTAAATAGGAGCCTCCTACTTGATAACATCAAACACAAGTTTTTTCCAAGCAAAATTAGCTTGCCAACTCTCTACTCTGATTTTGCTCATTGAAGCTTTTATCTTTTACATCCTTTGTTTTCGGACAGATAGTTTTCCTCCTCTACAACTCTTCCAGCATTTAACAAGACCTTCGTTTTTTAGTGGACATGAATGCAGAAACTGAAGTGAAACATTTTATAGGTCACATTGCACCACACATTGCATTATTGTTGTACACTCATTTCCTATGAAAATATTTTCCTCTCAACATGTCATCATCATACCAATGAATCTAAAAAGCAACTACAGAATTAGTTAAGGCTACATGAAACCTTTTTCTCTTTTTTCGTTTTCCTCTTCCCCTGTGGTTAAGTTTGGTTTGCTCATTTATTTATTTCAATAATAATACCGTGCTCATAAGCTATGCTTATGTAGGTTATTATTTTATATTCACGTGTCTCATCTGACAAGAGAGGCATAGCGAGAGTAAAAACGAGATTCGCGTACACGAGTCAAGTCAGTTGAGTCAATGGTGTGTGGTCCCTCTGGTGAAATTCTCCCCGTGTCGTTGATTTTCTTTCGCTTTACTCTCACCCAACGACCAAGCGTACGTAAGTTCAGCACTAGCGAGTAACGCTCATCGTTTCGTTTCAAACGAAAACATGAAAGTGAAGGAGAAAGAAAGTGAAGTTGCGGACGGGAGGGAGTAGAATACAAATTTTACATTACAATACACTCTCTACTCTCCTATTATTAACGCTCATCGTTTCGTTTCAAACGAAAACATGAAAGTGAAGGAGAAAGAAAGTGAAGTTGCGGACGGGAGGGAGTAGAATACAAATTTTACATTACAATACACTCGCTCTACTCTCCTATTATTATACCCACTATAAATGTATATTATGTTTTCGCGTAAGAAGAATGCATTCAACTGATACAATAGACACACACATACAACACACGCAGTGTAAAAATTACAAAACGAAGGCGAACCAACCTACCATAGAGGCATCTGTGGTTGTCTTGCCACAAGAAAGGGAAGAGAGGAGAACTGGATTGAATGAATGAAAGGATATTGAATGAATGGAAGAAAGAAGAAGAATCGCACGTAAAAATGTATAAAAATGCCAATACAAAATCTACCAAATTCAACCTATTCGANAATGAATGAAAGAATATTGAATGAATGGAAAAAAGAAGAAGAATCGCACGTAAAAATGTATAAAAATGCCAATACAAAATCTACCAAATTCAACCTATTCGAACTGTTCACAGGCAAGAGAAACGTGTTCGCATGTTGATGTTGTTATTCTCTTTGCGTTTTTACTTCTCTCCATCAAAATATTGAGAGGCAATTTCTTACACAAGATACCGTATCTTTACTTGCTTGCGAGCACTACATTCAATTCTTTCTGGTCTACATAGCTTTTCCGGTGGAGCATGAAAAGCATATTATAAATAAAAGAGGAAAAGAAACAGCTTAAAATCCTTTATTACAAAGAAAATGCATTTGTGTAGTTTGCGTTATTGTATCTTCATAATGTAAAGCGGTTTCTTCCAAATAAAGACCACTATTTCCTTTCGTTCCACGTTGTTTTGATAAGCCTTTCATTCTTTCCCGTGAAAACTATGGCTGTGTGAAAACCATTTACGAAAGTTCGTTAGTTAAATAAAATATATGTAGGCAGAAACGAGTAGGAGTTTTCATGGTTTGACAGCTTACAATGCCTTCAGTTTTTAACGCTGTATTTCATACCCCGTTTTGACTTTTATGCGGAAATTGTAGTAATACTCAACAAAATTGTTTTAATATCTATTTTCTTTCAAACCGTTTTTTCCTAACAAGGAGGCGATGACTGCAGACAGAAGCAGATGGATGCCGATACCACCAAACATAATATAGATATGGGACATCCTCTTAAAAATATGCCTTAAGCTATTTGGAAAGTAAACGCACCTAGCTAAGAAAACCAGCGCGCATATACTCATCGGATATTATGAGCACACCTTATCCATAAGCCTAATCTTAGCCCGAAGTAGGGGAAAGTAGTTACTTTTTATGCTACACATAAAATGCAAAATCATTGAAATGTTTCTTCAGATAACACATTGTACAAATGTGGCCGTGTGAGTGAAAGCGTAAAAGGGCAAAACAAGTAGATTCTGCAACTTTTATCTCTCTCTCTGTCTTTCTTTCCTTCTTTCTTTGCTTCTCTATGTTACACTGAACACAATTTATTTAATAGTAGCTTTCAAAAATACTAATGACGTTAGTGAGAAAAGGAAACCAAAATGACTGGCATTCTGCACTCTGCTTTTAAATTTTACGAGTTAAATATTTTATGCATGCCAGTATTCAGCTGCGATGAGAAAAGTCGGCAATGGAAAATGGAATTATTATACAACGCTTTTAGTAAACACGCAAAACGCAACTGCATCAGCCTCAACATCATTTTCATGCGTTGATGGTGTTCAGATAGGTATTCTTTTAAGTGAGGCTAAGTCTAAACCATGTTTTAAAAACACAGATGAAAATAACAATGCAATCAAGTGAAAACACTTACTGATACGTTACGTGACTATCTTCGTATGCTTCGGTTTTCGCTATAGTGTGCACAAAATGTACACAATCGCGGTATTACACATCCTTCTATCACGTGTTGTTTGTCGTGAAATCATATCAGTAAAACTAAAATTTTACAGGTTGAAAGTTTGCTGCTTTCAGCTTAAATTCCAGTCTAGCAGATGATATGCACCATACGCTGGAATATCACAACGATATAGTGATAGAGTGTTTCGCCTCCAGCCACAATCCACAAACACTTAAGAACGAGCTAGATTTTGAAATTCACGAATTCCTACTAACTGAACATGGCATGGACATTACCTTTATATGTGGGTAATTTACTCCGTCTTGATTTTCTTTTCACTTAACCATTTGTTCATGGGGTTACTGCAACATATGCTTGTCATTATTGAGCATAACATAAAATGACCTTGATAAAAGGAGTAGCTACATATTTATACAAAACTGAAACAGCGTTTAATTTTTAGCAACATCCTCATTGCCATCCTCACGTAACGTAGATCTGATTGTAAACGAAATGATATGTATTAAGAAATATCATGTAACGTGTCTTTCACAGTTACAGATAGTTTGAGTCACAATGCAGCAATTGTGTGGCAATATGGATGAAATCCGAATCCCGTACAATTCCCTTATAGAAAAGTGGCTAGACATCCAGAGCTGTCCAAACGACTACAATATTTTCTAATTTACCTTACGAAGGAAATTTAAAACAAACTAACTCCCAGTACTAGAGTATTGCACGTTTTTACATAACCAGACTTAATCACCAAAAATACGACACAACTCTATGTATTGAAATTTCAAATTCTATATTTTTTCATAAGAAGTGACTTCCGAGCCATTGTAAACGAAAGCTTTCATTGGTATTTTCCTTTCCCTAAAATAACTACAACGGCTCAATTCGAGTAGGATTTGCGTTTACACTGGAAGGATTAAATTTACGGAAAACGGAGAGAACGAAGGCAATGAATAGCTAAATAAGAATAAGAAAACGGAAAGAATGAGAGCAGAGGAAGGCTTCGGGGCTGCTTTAGAAGATGATTGAATGGATGGTTGAATGGGTCGGATTATTTGTACCCAGCTTAATGCTTATCAATGTATAAAATACAGTATGTCTCTGGACTCCTAACGGAATGCGAATTTCCCCGAAGATTTTACTTCTCTGACACATTTAACATTGCTGCAACCTGGTATCGTCTAGTCTAGTCTAGGTGCAACGAGACATTCCACTTAAAAATAAACATTCTTCGGGCTACAAAACCTTTACAGGAGATTACTTGCTTGATGAAAACAGATTCATTCTAATACATCCCGTTTTGGTCGCAGTGAATATTGGAATGGATGAGATGGGCGAACCTGAGCATTGAAGCTTTCGAGAGATGTTAGACCCAAGTTTGAAACAGTAGAATATATAATTAAATCTCGGGTCAGCAAGAGGAATTACAAAGAGCAGAAACTTTCGAGCTTTTGCGTTGTTGGAATGATTAGGTTTCATCATCAGAATTTCAGCCGAAAATATTTATTACTGAAATTAATTAGTTCGGCAATTCATATTTTAGAGAGCGGGCCACGAGTGGGTGTTTTTCAATGTTTGTCCAGTGCTCTGTTTGCATTTTATAATCACTTTGTCAGCTGGAAATAACAATGAGTACAATAAAACACTCGAATTGATTATCGCTCTTTTTGAACATCCGCAAAAGAGCTTGCGGTGTGCTGCGCTCTTCAATAATTTCAAACGAAAAACGCATGTACCGATAAAAGCTTACAATTTACACCGTATTAGCTATCCTGCCTTAGAACAATAGTGAATATGGCAAATCCCTGAGAATCGTGGAAACATTGTTTCCCCTTTATTGCAGCTGCTTTTCGTTCGTTGCAGAATCAAGAAAACGAGACAAAAAATGGGTCAGAATAATATATTGAAGAAAGCAGTTCCGACTCCGTCAAATAAAAACGGAAATGAATTTCTGCTGATCCCGCGACGCTACTCATGATAATAGAAAAGATGAATGGATATCATTTTGTGTCCGTATCATCATACTTAATGGAATAAAAACGGATTGCCTCTGGCCCAGAGGATCTGGACACCATCCTGGTGCAAGATCTACTTGTTATACATATAATTTAAAAGGTCTACAAATTCTACAATTATTCAGAAGAACTAAACAAAAGAAGTGAAATATTCAGTCACAAAATTACACTTTCTTGGATTGCTTGCTTGGAACATTAACTATATTACTACATTACATGATGGATGAAACTTCAATATATAATTGATTGATCGATTGTCTCTATTAATGTTTGAGGTCTTCCATGGTCCAGTACTCACAGGAAGAGGAAGAACAAAATAAATCACTAACACAAAACATAGATGTGCTTTGGATTTGAACATAGAGACATTGGTGGAAAGGAAACTCAAATGTTCATTTTTATTTCTATACTTATTGTGCACAAGTTTGTGAGAAGTACAATATTTGTTAGTTAAATTTTTAATGTTCATAAGAAATTAAACTGCTGATTGCTAAATGTAAGTTTTGTTAATACTGATTATACATATTTATTAATATTGTATCTGAATATTGAAGGTTCCATTTTAAGCATTAAAGCACCAACGTTCCAATGGGATTTTACATGACATAATTGTGACAATAAAATCTAAATGATGCGCTATTTTAAAGTACCCCAATAAGATATTGGCAAACATAGTAAAAGTTGATATCCCTCTCAATGTTTTAATAACGTCATTATCTACGAACATCCATTCTCTGGGGAGACAATGCAATAAATATCCAAAAACAACCACGGTACAACTTCGTTCAAGTCGTGCGTATAATCATAAAAGATAATTCATTCAAACTGTAACAAATAAAACTGTGCCAGCATCGTATTTGTGCTTCTAGGAAAAAACTGTCTATGTACATAATATTGTTCTATCCTATTTCCAGAATTTTCATTGTCGAGCTACTGCATATATGTATGACGCTCATCAATTTTTTTTTTGCTGGCAGACACATTGTTTCTCATAATATTGAATTCCGTGTGGGTGGTGAAAGTAAAGGTAAAGAGTAACCATTGCTTGCAGCGCAGCAACAATGACTTTCTAATAAAAATCCGTCGGGCAGGGGCAATACAGTAAACACTGAATAAAGCCTCCCAGGAATAGGAATACAAAACAGAGAATGAGCGTGAGTGGTTTTTATGACAGATTGAATTTCAATTAAAACTTTCGTCTGCTGAAAGACAGGAGGGCTAAAACTTTCTTTAAAACTTGCTAAAAATATCAATTTAAATAGCAGTGATACTCAGAACTTGCATCGGAGTTTATAATTGTTCCATTGTCATACACATTTTATTTGTATGTTATAACAAAATAACCGTAAATAAAAACTAGCATCTTATTATCTGAAACAATAAAATTACTTTCACATAGAGAATATTTTTCAATATTAAGCTTTTTCTATCTACCTTTCGCTTTCCCTGCAACGAGTTTGTCCACAATCCGCTCGTAGCTGTCTTCACCAGCAACTCCAGAATCCTTCACGAGCTTCTCTTTGGCCGCGATACAAATATCATTTTCTGGAAGTAGTCTCTCCAGTTCTTCAAACGCCTGTGTGACAGTGACATAAAAAGATATTACGAATTTTCACATTAATAATTAATTAATTGTCATTCATTCAAATCATTGAAAATACCTCACACACCTCTTACCCAAGAATTCAGTGGTTCTAATTTGAAATGATATGGCTCAAATTTTATTCTCATTTCAAATAAAAATGACCAACAGAATGTACCGTTACATGTGCCACCCTGATATATCAAAGTAAATGTGAATAGTTCCCTTACTAAAGTATCATCATATATGTTTAATTGACACATTGTGAAACATTTACAATTACCTTGAATTGGCACTAAGGCCCACTAAAAGGAATTGTAAAGCTAGGACATAAAATGAATATTATTATAGCTCGGCAATAATGCATCCGTTTTGTCGTTGTACTTTTGTATTTTATTATCCGCCATAACCAACCGGGAGCGTTATTATGATCACAATTCCCAATCCCAATAGGTTTCCTCTGTCTGTCTTTATTTTACCAGCTAACAAAAAAGTCGGTGGGTACATTCAATCTATTCTATGGAGAATGAAAAAAGACATAAAAAAAATACAAGAGGCGCAGACAAAAGACGCAGGCAAGTTATAATTTCGCTTAGGCAATCCAGTTTGTGTGTGCTTTCCTAGCGGAAATTATAGATTTTATGATTGCGTCTGCTGTCTTCCTCCCTGTTGACATCGTAAAGAAGCCATATTTATATGGAACGAAACACTTGATAAAACTAAAAAGAAGGGAAAATAGAATCAACGGAGAGAGGAAAACTTGCTCTGTGTGCTATGGCCATTGGTACATATTAAATATTCTGCGTTTCTGACAAAGAAAATATATCAGAGGTAAAATTTATACTGCCTAATGTGTTCTAGTGACCGGTATTTCATATATTTAGTTTCGTCGGAAAAGAAAAAAGTTCACGGTGGCAAAGTTTTATAACGTTATATAAGAATGAAAACTTTCCAATTCCCTGTTTGCTCCGCTGCAAAAATTATTCCATAAAGTATCCTTGCATTATGCCTTGGGATTAGGATACCCAATGCATACAGAAATTGGGATAGGAAGAACAGGAAAGAAGAAAGGAGGCAAAAGGAAAACAAGGAAAAGCAAGAGAAAGTTGTTTAACTTCCCCTTCGAATTTCACCACGACTAACACAAGTCGGATCAGGCGAACGAAACACATTTTATTCAGAAAGAGGAAACGGTGAAACACAAAGGAAGTCAAACAAGCCCAACACTACAGGTTCAACAAGCAAGTAGGTAGTAGTAGTGAGAGAAACAACAAGTCAAAACTATTTCGGTGTCAAGAAGATAACAGGTCGAAAAAGTAAATCAGTCTTTTCTATAACAAAGTATTACATGCAATAACAGTATGAAGATGCGAGACAGACAAGCGAAAAAACGAGTTTCCTTTTTATCATGATATTTATCAGACATGTATTAACTCACCAAACACCAAAACTTACTCAACCTGATCCATTATTTTTTAGTCTAGTCCGTCAGGAATGATGGGAAAGGATCATAGGCGATTTTAAAAAGCGAAAGTGGCATTTAGGGTAGTGCACAGTACACACAATAAACGTCACTCCTTATTTAGAAGTTGTTGCTGTTACAGTCCTATCTAAAACCATATAATCATCATCATTATTTCTATTATCGCAGCATCCACGTAACAAGTGTACCTAGCTGCGGTGATCACTTTATTATGATTGTGCTACATTCTATAGTTATACTACAGACTATAGAGTCAACCAGCCACGCGAGATTTTTTCTACTTTGTTTTTTATAAAACAAAATACATTTTTAAATACGTTTTTCAACTTCTTCACTAACATCTCAATACAAACTACTAAAAAGTATCGTCCTACTCATATTTACTTTAACCACAACCAAATGAGTTGGCTGGAAACCCATTACCTACTAAAATAGCAGATGCATAGAAATCCGATATTTTTGATGCAAAATAAATAACCATCAAGCAAAGAGCAGAAAACAAATGGGTACGGTGCGGTCGGTGAGACGGATTTCATTCGAAAAAATGGAAAGTGGTGCAGCGCGAGCAAGCAATAAGACTGGATTAATAAGTACTTCAAAACCCAAACGGAATTTTAGCTTCCAAGCCCCCGCCTTCTGAATCCATTATAGAAGATAAATAATAGACAAGTGTAGTACTTACATGTTTTCAAAAGAATTGCGTTTGGTAAATTGAAATTGCGCTGCTGGTGCAACCATGCGTATCATGCTTTTTAATGTTATTCTTGAGTTTAGTTTAGCTGAACTATAACTATAAGTGAATGCTTACATATAAATATTGCGTTGTTGTTTACGTTGATAATGTTGACGGGGAAAGGAAAGAGTGATGCTTTCGCAGGGCGAGTAATGTAGGGTACATTATAGCTAAACTTTGCAAACTATTATTGTACTTGCGTGCAAAAGGAAAGAGAAAGAGCACATTGGTTTCGGGCAAGTCGAAATTTTGCTTTTATGCTTACTGTACTTAGTTGCTGAAACAGTTTAAAAATTCACTTTTTTAAAGTCTTCCGACCTACCTAACTTTGACTTCTGCCTTGTATGTTTCAGTACATTATTGGTTTTCTGCGTGGGTTTAACTTGAATATAAGATGCGAGATACGAAAAACGGAAATATTTTGTTTTGTAACGTGTGTGGTCCTCCAGGTCCTGAAGGAGAGTTCCAATTGAGAACGATCGTAAAATGAAACAAGACACATGCTGAAATAATATTTACATAGATCAGCATTTGAAATTTATTTATTTGTTTTCTTGGCCCAGTCCAGTCGTCAGTGTTTTCGACAAAATTCTTCCAGTTGTTTTACTTATGCATTCAGCTCAATTTTATGTACATTCCAAGGTTCTTTTGGGGTTTCTAATGGAATTTACTCAAACGTAAGTATTTTTGTCTCGTAACGGTTTTTTCATTCTCTTTTCAATAAGACTGAATGAATAAACGCATTTCTATTCATGTATACCATTTCTGCAATGAACATTTGTGCAAATAATAAATGCATTTGTCTTTGTTCTCTTCGTTCAACTTGATTGAAATTAAAGTGATGTTTTTGCGGAAATAAATTGATTACATTACTGTGCATTAAATTATAGAGGTAAAGTTAGTCTCTGTGAAGACTTCTACGTTATGTATTTCTGGTCTTTACCTTGATCCCGTAATTTGATTCCTCATAAATGATGGACACGTATTGCCAGCCAAACTTTTTCACAATCTCCACCATCGCTTTCACCTGATTCTTATCAGAGGGAATCGTCCTGGAAAAGTACTCAAAACGCTGCTTGTTACTTAGCTCGGGGCTCGTCGAAAAATACGACACCTAAAAAAAACAACAAAACTAAGATTTAGAGCCAACCAAAGGAACAAATATTTATGCATTTCTATATTTATGATTATATATTGCAAAAACAATTGTGTGCCACACATTAAAATAAAAATATTTGTAACAAGAATAATACATTTAAAAATGCATGACACCGTCTCATTTATAAATAACTTTTCACAAGTATTAAAAACAGCCAAGAATATCCAGCGAAATCAACTACGTCATATTATTTAGTATTATTATGTACATATATCATTTTAATCCTTAATCTCGTCCTTGGTTGTAGGTAGGTGAAGTTATTAATCACGAAAATGTATCCCGTTTAATTACTTTAGTTTCCTTCCGGCCTCCGGCTGAAGCTCAGATTATATTCATTATTATTTTACTTTCACTTGGTGTTTCATTTCAATTTAGGTATTTACACATACATTTTCAGCCTTCTATTTCAATTCTCTCTTTCTATTTTGAAGTTGGAGAAACTTGTTAAATTAGAATTCCTTGCGGAAATCCGCTGCTGGAACTTTCAACTACAACAAACCGTGCAAGATTTAATTTCACATATCTAGTACACAAATCCCGACGTAATGTAAACATATGGCTTTATGTTGCACACTTTATTCAATTACCGATAATATGCGACACAAATGCCGTCACCATATTATCACATTTCACTATGAAACAAGTACGTTCTATAACCCAACCCAGTTGAATTGGAAACAGTTAGTGTAAATTGTTTATTACGTGACGCAACAATTTTATTGCGTGAGAAAAACGAGCATCTGTCCAATATTTATTGTCATAAATTGTAATCTACGACAGTTACATTAGTACATATGAGCGATGGTATATTCATTAGGTCGATCAAAAACTTTAAACTTTAACGATTTATGAAAATAATGTCATTTCAGTGAATATTATTAATACAAATTATTTATACAGGCCATTCAAAACGAGTACGATCACTATTCGTCTTATCACATAAAATTACTTCAGAAAACGTTTGGTTTAAAATATCAACCAAATATAACGGGAGTTATTCACCTTTTTTGCCCAAGTTTTTAATGTTATTAGTAATAACTTATTACATTTTAGGTTACATACTTCCTTGTCGTGACAGCAGCTATTACTCAAGGAGTCCTTGTGGAGGTCTTGCTATTACTATTATCATGCATAGCCTAAAATAAACCCTTGGTCACCATTGCATATGTGAGGATATGCTAATTTTATACTCCAACTCTTTATTTTGTACTCTACAGTTAACCTCTCTTTGACGATACTATGAACCGGAATATTATACACATTAGAAAGGAAAGTATAAAGATTTCCAGCGATGACTATCTTTCTGCTCATTTATAATATTATAATTTAATTTGTGAGACGGTACTGTAAGGGGAACTACTTGGAACGTAGCTTGAACCACCCACCTCGTCCTGACTTAAGGCTGCAGTCAGGTTAACATTTGAATTAATGGGTTACTGTGATAGATGAAGCGCCAGGACCAGTGAGTAGTAAGCCAATCTGTATTCACCCAGAGTGGTGCAAAGTCGTCTTTGCAGCAATGAACACCACTACCAATAATAAATAATCCGATACAATAAATACTTACTTCATTGTACGCATTTTTGTCTGTATTTCTTATTTACATTTATTAAGCTTATACAGGTAAAGTACACCCACTCAATCTTCCTCCTTCCTTTCTTCCACTTGATTTATGTATATTTCCCACTGAAATCACTTCTTTCTTTCTTTATTTCTTCGCTCCTTTCTTTTTTCTACATATAAATATACTCCAAATGTACAGTAAGTAAAGTGTTCCATACAGATGAACCAGCCCAGTAATTTCATGTTTCTTCCCATCCTGGGCAGAATAAAAAATGGTTCACATGATGAATAGCACATGTGAATACGCAGCTGAAGAGAAGAGAGGCAACAGGAAGCATATGGAATGAGAATGAGAGAGAATAAAGAAGGAAAGTGAGAAAAGGAGGAAACTGGGAGAACGAAATGGCCAAAAACACATGTCTCTTTTGCCTATGTGAAACATGTACCTACATCATGTCATTCATGGCTGCATAATAATAGTAACAGCAACATAATAGTGTAGGCTGGTCACATCTCGTCATATTTCATCTTCAGCAAATAAAAAGTAAGAAGAAGAGTGACAAACAAGGAAAACCCAATAGCACAAAGGTCCATCACTCAGTACTTTTAAATAACTGTTTATACTTCGCATTGTATGCTTTCTTCAATCCAAATCGTTGAAGATAACAGGGAGAAGAGAAACATCTCGAACGCGCTTTTATACCGCAAAACATAGGTAGTGACTCGCTGCCGTCGTTGATATTTTTCTGAGAGCCGTGCTCCGAAATCGATATGTGCAGAAACGCAGGCAACATTACCAACATAACCGTATAAAGGAAAAGAAAGTTTGCCATGCTTCACATGGGAATTTTCGTTCGAAATTCGTTTTTCTCTTCCTGCAGTGGCTACAGTGCTATTACTCAAAAGACGTTTCTCTTTTTTATCATTCCCCTTGTTACTTTATTTGAAAAGGACCACTTAGAAAAGAAGTCAGCAGGACACTCATGACCTCAGGATAGCAGCAGAAGGAAGTGAAACTTGGTCTAAGGTAACCCGAATTTTGAGACGACGACCTTAGAGAAATACTAGGCAGTAAACAACAGTTGTTTGTACCCAAACAACTCCTCATTCTGTGAAACTAAAAACGACGATTTGCTAGAGTAATTGCTGAGAGCAAAACAAAGATAACAATGCTTAGGGACGAGGGGAATCTGGTACACATGTCAATACATTTCTATCCAATGAACTACCTTCTTCATCTTTTACAGTTCCAAACTTTCAGAAATTATGTTACAGTTATTTCCGTTTCAGAAATAAATCACGATACAAAATTGTAGTAACATTTGTTGAAGATGAAAGGTTATTGGGTAGTATCAGTATCTCTTCAATTCCCGCCTTGTCCGTTGCTCTACGCTTCGAAATTAATATTCGTTTTCATTTCATACTTTACTGCTTGAAAGTTAAAAAAATGAATAATTTTAAGACACTTTCCTGTGGTCAAATAGACATCGCCCAAGTGGATTGGCAGGGTTTATTCGCAGTCTTAGCTTTTTGTAATGAAAATAAAAAGTCCAACAACCTGCTACTTGCTACAGTGTCATTTCAGGAAAGAATTATTCAACACAAGGTATGCAAACATCACCCGAGTGGATTGGCAGGGTTTATTCGCAGTCTTAGCTTTTTGTAATGAAAATAAAAAGTCCAACAACCTGCTACTTGCTACAGTGTCATTTCAGGAAAGAATTGTTCAGCACAAGGTATGCATGCATTCATTCATGCATCTCCACTCTATTCTTTGTATTCTATTTAATAACGGTTGAAGCTGTCTCATGTGTAGCAAGGTACATACAAGGTTGCGTATATTAAGGGCACGGCATTTTCTGGTTGAAAACATTTTCCATTTTACATGAAACATTTGAATAATACAAAAACTATTGTGTGAACCCGTATGATAATCCAGGTCACCGTGAATTTCATATTTCCTTTTTCTTAAATATCTTTGTCTTGAATTCGTCCGATTTCTGCTCGCGTAAAATACACTGAATGCCTTGCCTTGTTTTCACGAGTTCACTCAGCGTTTGTCTGTCACAATAATAATGTGATATATGGTTCCTTGGCGTCTCAACGAATAACTCTTTCAGCCTACTTTTTTCTTTGCTCCCATTTTCTTGCGGCGAAAGACTAACGAAAGTGATTTGAAACCGTTGCGGGTACTACGCCTGAATTTTACCACATTTTCTCTGCCTTTTGAATGGTTCTTTGCTTTCCTTGTGGTACCTTACCTTTTCATCTGACAAGAAAAGAGAAGGCAGAACAAGACCATAAGGAAGGAAGCAATTGAAGCATGCAGGTTAATAATCTTGTGCCATAAACCAGCTTTCCTTCTTAGCGTTCACAATATGAAAAGAAATTAGAGACCTAGAAAAAGCACAATCCAGGCTCGAGATATTTTATGGTTTAACATTAACTTGAAAGAAACTTAAGGGTGTTTGCTTGGTTTATTTTGATTACGTGATGCTTTTTGAAGTTTATTGGTAAAGAGAAAGTATAAATAATATCGCGTACTGTTATTATAAGAAGTGGGCATATAATTCTGTATTTTAATAAACAAGTAGGTTTCTCGCTTTGAAACGAATACGGCGAACGAATACACAGGTTAAAAAGCTTTCACGGGCTTAATTATCTAATAAACTACAACAAAATGTAAACGGTAATAATCGATTTGAGAGGTTTGTAATGAGTTCTGTGAAAATAACTCATCCGAGTTCCTATCCTAAAATAGAAATATTATGACACAGAGTGACGAATTTCTGTAAAACGTTGATCTTGGCCTTGACGTGACTAGAAAATGTACCTTTAGATCTTTCTATTATTTTGGTTGATTTAGATAAGGGATTAAACGGTCAAAAACAAAAGATGTTTTTATTTGGACTTGAGCGTACATACATTCAATTTTCTTCTACATACATATTAAGTGTTTTCAGATAACGCGTCAAATCCTAAGTTTAGGATTCGTAACCCCAAAGTAGATTCAAAAAGAGAATGCAACATAAAAGAGTAGCTTAAGAATGTCGTTCAGTGGATTAGGTAAGAGGAATATGTTAATGTACCAATACCATACTCGTTCGGGAATTTATTTTATAAAATAGTCTTTTTCTTGCTTTAACCTGTAAGTTGCAGAGCCAGAAAAAGAATTTCTCGTTATAACTTATAAGTGAGTTTAGAGTCACCTTTAAACATGCAACGCGACTTTTTAGACTTTTCGTTATTGCGCACACCATTACTACATAGACTATGTTAAAATGAAAAGTGAGCTTGAAATATTTTTTTCTGTTCAAACTTT
The DNA here is from genome assembly GCA_021029165.1 of Cyphoderus albinus. Lineage (NCBI taxonomy): Eukaryota > Metazoa > Arthropoda > Collembola > Entomobryomorpha > Paronellidae > Cyphoderus > Cyphoderus albinus. Next base: position 54,699 of record VYYJ01000215.1, read on the forward strand.
TGTCGCCCTTCATTTTATTTACTTTTACTTTTTATTTTCTTTAAGTTCAATTGAGTTATACGTTATATTTATTTTAATACTATTTTTGTCATCCCACTTTTCCAAATTGGAAAGTTACAAACTGAGTCCGTGGTGGGTGGTCAGAGTAATCCCTAAACCTCAGTCAGTACTCAGAGGTATAAACTAATGAATACAAATGTGAACAACTTTTACTTTGGTCGACCGATCGAAGCGAGTACTCCATTGAGTTTTCAACTCTGACTATGAGAACGAGCATGTCTTTTCATTCCGTATGCACACTTTGCTCACTTCTTGTTTGCTTCTACTTGTATTTGTTTTCTGTTTTACCTCGCTATCTTTTCTTCTAAAGGCCCACGTTCAGAATTCCAAACCAATAGAGTAAATATGTAAAATAATGTGCTTATAATTTAAACGAAACTTTTTCCGCACGTAAAGGATAACAGGAATCTTCCATTGCATTCTTCTGCTGGTGAACCCTTCCCTTTGTCAAAGGAAAGTGATCGTGTGAACTTTGAAAATTTCCTATGTGACACCGACACGACACAGTGGGACCAGTAAGTCATCTGCTGGTTATGTGTTTGGTTTGGTTTTGTGGGAGACAACATCATGTAGCCCATAATAATATCTACGGGTATAAAGTAAGAAAGTCAGTGTTGGAAGAAAACTTCTCCTTATTTCCTTCACTTCTTGCATGAAAGTCATGTCACTTCTCCTGTTTATCTTCCCCTGGCAGGGGGCACCAGGCACATAACAAAAACATAACACCAGATAGTTAGTACTCTGTCTTTTTCCTGTTGCTGCCACCAGCCTCGTTTCTTACTTCTTTTCCATTCACATTTGATATTTTTCCTGAGGGTGAGGATAATATTCTCGTCTCATCCTTTCCCTTCAATGATGTAATACCCAGTTTGAACCGCTGTCGACACCACAAGTTTCTAGTGACTGTCAGTCTAACACATTATTTCAATGAACAAAGAAACAGGCTTGTTTTTAGGTAAATGGTGCATAAACCGCTTTCTCAAAGAACTCCTTCAAAATGTCAAATAATGGAGAAGTGAAAGGAAGTAAGTAAACGAAAGTGAAGCTTGTTCAAAGTCCAGCGACTGCTGACTGTACATACTTAAGCATTATAAGTGTATACGTCAAAATGAATACAGCAGCAGTTTTTGTGATGTGTGCACTGTGTGCAGTGTGATCCTGAAAAGACCAATGTAAAAGAGTGGCCTTGTGTGAAAGATTTCAATATTACCTTTTCCGCTGTTTTTCTTTTATAAAACAGGAGAAAAATCTTACATCTATATTTCTGTTGTTTGTAATGTGACGATGATGTTTGGCGTGGGCTGGGTTTTTGGTGGTACGTTATCATAAAAAGAAAGAGGTACTCACGACTTTCCATTTTCCTTGACTTTCTCGTTTATGAAAACTCCCTGCCTGTGATATACACATATTGTCAGTTTCAATTCAGCAGCAAATTGACTCCATAATACATATAGTTATGTAGAACAATGTATTTGGGAATACGAATGTCATAAGAGCAATGCTCTGTGATGACAGTGGGATGCTGATGGTGATGTGGGGAATGTGGTGGTGACGACTCCGCTCCTGACACAAGAAAAGAACCAATTTGCTCTGACACTGAAGAATGCAGTATAGAAAGGAATGAATGAAGTAATGAGAGTGATCCACTGATCCCCTTTTCCTCCTTTCTTTCATGTAGTGCTGATGCTGAGAAATGCAAAAGAAGAAAAGGGGTTAAATGCGAAGGTGCTTTTCTTTTCTTCCCTTATTCCACAGCTCAAGAAGAAAACGTAAGGACGCTGATAGATGGGGTAACAAACAATGTTATAACTTTACTTATTGACATATTTTATATTAACCACCTACATTACATAACTATAGAAGTTAGTGTAGTATAGAAAGGCAGAGTCTACTTGCCAACTCGTACTTCCCAATTTAATTCAAAGTGGTCATCATCATCAACAGTCTTTTCCTTCTGTCTCTTTCTCACTCACTGCCACTGGTTTCTTCCTTCCGAAAGTTTTTCTCTTTTCTTATGCTCTGTATTTTTGCACAACTTTCGTTGCACGCTGGAGTAAACTTATTATGAGATAAGACGACGGTCGACAGTCAAAGGACGAGTGAGTGAGTGAAGAGAAAGAAGTGAAGCTATATCACTATCAGTTTCCTGGTAAAGTGGAAATAATAGTAATAAACGGTGCACATCGATGAACCGAAAGTAGAAAGATGTTTGAGTCGTGGTGAATGAGTCTAGATGAAACTGGCTTGTCTACAATCTACTCTACCATCAATGTATTGTATTGTGTCCATGTAGAGTGGTCTCCCGTGTTTCCATCTTTCCCTTGTTTTCTCACTTCATTGAATAAATGCATTTGGTAACCGAAGAAGGCTGCTCTCCTCACTCAGTCATTTTATTTTCTGCCACTTTGTGCGCCAAGTCGTAAACAATGCGATCATCATAAATGAAAAATGATGCTGTTAAAATGAACGGCTGATACATTGCACATACTTTGTTTTGATAACCGACTTTTCAGTTAACATTTACACTGTCCAGCAGCACTGCTCTTGATCATATTCCGCCTACGGCCTAAACTTATTATACGTGCAGACGAAATTTGACACCGCTTTTACGGACCCTTACGATATTGAATTAATTTACGGCTGTTTTGCAGATGGCATCACACCATAATTCATGCAATGTGTGATATTTTCTTTAAAAGGCCAGCTGCTCAGAAATAGGAAACTTCTTTTCGGTGGGTCATTTGATGTTTAACATTGGTTACGTAAATGCATCGTATCATGTCACAAAGAGACAAACAGGCATTCCGTTCGAAGTATTTGACAGTGTCGTGACAAAGTTTAAGCCTTAGTATACGCAAAGTGAAAGCAAATGATAGAATAAAAGTGAAATGAATCGTGACCACCCATTAGCAACTCAATGTCTTTTTCACTTCTCAAAAATAATCGTCACAGTCCAGCAGCGTATTACGAGATTCGAATGCATTAGTGAAAATTTTCCACATCTCTTTAATACTCTGTTGTTACATACATAAAAAGCTTTGATCACAACTTTAAAATTCATACAACATTAGCATCTACCTAGGATCATTAGTTTTAAATAGTGACGCTCCATTTGTTTCAATACCATGCTTCATATTCCAACAATGGTCTGCCATTTGACATTATTTATTTTACTTTCTTGTAACCAACCAAGTCTTTAAAATTGTAGTGATTATTTGAGGTTTTCCCTGCTACATCGAGATTAAAGTTCTAACAAAGTTTTTACTTCTAAAGTTTGAAAAGGAAGCAGCAGGCCCCCTTGTCATTTTTACGCTCTCCTTGTGATACTTTAAGCACTTTGTGGAAGTGCAAGTCTGAAGGTCTTACACGAAGTTATCTGATTCGGTAGTGGCAAGTAGCAGTAGGTGCCTCATGGAATAACATTATAATAGAAAGTAAAAAATGTAACTAACAATTAAAGTTATGCCTAGTAATTTGTTACCATCATTATCTTGTGGGCTAGTTTCATTATGCAACAAAACAAGGTTCAACTCATTAAATCATAAAAACTTATACTAAAAATATTTGTTTAAAAACATTTTAGTTATATACCATTAAATATACAAACCAGTAATTTATGGCACACCGCATGTAGAACAGTTAATGGAAATTGGATGCTTTAACTACTTTGCTTACCTGCGGAATTTTGAACAATCTGAGGAGATTCGCAACTTGAATAGAAGTGACGGAGGAAGCTGCACCCACCACTCCGGCAATCACGTGATGTTTTCGAGCTCCAGGGAAATCCCCATCAGAACAGGTTGCTGTTAAATCCACATCGTCAATGTTGCTTATAGATCCTATCCACACAAAAAAAACGATCATTTAAAAGTAATGTGAGCTTTTGGAATAAACTTATCATAGAAAGTATCATGACACTAAAAATGTAAACAATATTGTCTGTGATGTTGTAGGTAATTTGAGGTCCCAAAACGTTTTGTAGTTTTTGTAGTTCTTCTCGCAACACAATTGAGAAAAACTGCGACACTTAAAGGATTTCCCTATACAATGTGCATTTTTCTCACTTTTCGCCAACTGTTGTACAAAAAATATACTTACATTATTCACTAATGAGCTTTTCAACTTATTTTGTAAAAACTTTCTCTTTATTTATTCATGGTAGAAAAGTTAGCAAATTCATTTCAGTCGATCGTATCGTAACACTGAATGGTTTATGTATGGCTGTCTTATAATGAAGCAAGAAGGCTTCCATCCAGAAAACTTTGCTTTGCTACACAGAAGCAAATTGAAGGTATCGAAAATTATGTAGCAGTTGCCAGCAAAGCATCTATTATATAGGCTTGAATGTTTGAAAAATATCGTCTTGCAAAAATGAGGTTATCTAAGTTTGTACCCTGTTTCTGCAAGAAGAATCTTAATGATTTTGACTGTTACGCCTGGGGGACATTGAGGCGATAAAATTGACGTGATTTGGCTTAACAAGCTGTGCGGCATTTTTTTCGAGGATTAAGCAGAGAAGTGCAACAACGAAATACGTCACTCAATAAGATGTTAGTATTCAAGTAAACTTTCTCTTGTTAACTGTATGAAGTAAATGAATGTTTAGAAAATAATTTCTATGAATTCTGGGAACTCTTTCAAAGTCAGGCATTAAATCTGACATCAAATTCCAAACATTCTTGGAATTGTCATCGATTCAGAGTTTTAGGATGCATTCAATGGTTATGGTTATAATAATACATAATATATGTACCTGATGTATGAAGCAATGAAGCAACCGTACATTTTTATTTGATAAATTTTTGCGAAACGAATGAACATTTTATTTCCTTTTATGGATTATCTTTGATAGTCTCCCCTCCTCCAGAAAAATTAAATTAAATTTCTGAGAAGTCTGCTTAATTTTAACTGGTTTAATCTGACTTTTCAAACTTAAATACTGTTATAGTGTTCTGCGCTTGTGTCAGAGCAGAGCAAAAACCATTTAAAGTACATTGTAGTACTCAAAACTCAACACAAATTACGTCAGTTATAAACCATTGATTGCAACTTGCATCCAGCTATATACCAAAAAACGACATTGTCTTTGAAGCCGAAACTATTCAAGACTTCTCATTTTCATATTTCCTATAAGGGGGTAGTGGTAATTATGGTATGTGAGGTGAAGGGACATTATCAATATTTAATAGACTACGGAAGCTCACAAGGATGTTTCAATAGTTAGCATAAGTACCTCCTGGTTTTAAAAGAGCATCGGTAACCTATTATTGTATAGATAATTAATTATTCATTGCCGAACAAGGGAGCTGAGGTTTTGAAATATCTACGATATTTCGGTCAGTATTGTCTACCATTAGGAGCAAATAAATATCTCAAAATGTTTCAAATAGAAGGTTCCATTTTTAGCTTTTATCTGTCACAACCTACCTTGTATAGGCATCACATCATTTTTCAAAATCGCTCCAGAAATCTTTATCTGACAAGGTTTTCACGCAAGTCAGTGAGTAATTTTATATATCGTGCTAACTTTCTCATCAAGTCTAACAAAATATTCGATCATTAATATGTATAATAAGTTTTGTTTCACTGTTGGTGGCCTGCAGGTTTGGCTTTAGCAAAGCTCACTCATTTTTTCGACTTTTCATAAATATTGTACGTAAATGACTAAATATTCTTCTATCCACGAAGGTAACATTAACATACTGCATTTCTGAATTCACCTCGAAGATGAACAACGGTTTTATGCCTGACCATTCACGTCCACCAGTTTCTTCCACCAGCTTCCCATCTTTCTCTCATCTCAAGGGAGAATTATACATAGTGGAAGAGGCAGTACACGAAAGTTTTTACAGTCTTCATAAAACACTTGCTGCAATATAAGTACACTTTTGTTTGTTAGTTAAACCAATGCGAATAGCTTCTTTGAGTTTTTCGACGGAAAGGAAACTTGGGTTGCGACTCGAACTCGGGAAGCAAAAGCGCAAGATTTATTATAACATAACCTAACCGACATTACTTACAAATATGGTAAAGTGTACACAAAAAGGCAAGGAGTTTTTGCTCTATTTCATTGTTAATAATTTTATTATTATATTTAAATCATCTTATCACATCATTATTAATATTTGATTTTCATCTTTCCTATACTTTGCGACGGAAAGGTGAAGGGAAATAGAAGTATACTTTTTTCGGTTTTTCGTTATACATACTTAAAAATTGCTGTATAGAGTCAGTGACTCGGAAAAATCCTTCCCGTCATTTAACTCGAAAGGAATTACGCGTCTGGTTTTTCTACATTCATTTCCACCCTCCATGGGAAAATATTTTAACAGTCGAGTATTCAGAGGCACTTAAGACATTCTTTAATCTCTGACATACCTCAGCGCTTTGATTTTAAACAAGCAGAATAAAATGTAAGTCTGCAAATTCAACGAAACAAATTTTTTATTCACTCTGGCAAATAGAAATTCATTCGAGATTGAGACAGTTTTGAGTTTCATCTCCAACTTTAAATACTCTTGAAATCTAGTCTAGCATTTTTCTCCTTTCAGTATTAGTAAGGATTGGGTACTAAAAATCTCAACGGTCATCGATTTTTTCTTAAGCTTACATTATGACGCATTGCAACTTCTTCGAACTCCAAATATTTTAATCGTTGAGCAAAACCAGACGAAGTTTTCATCACTGTTAATGGCAGACATAGAGTTATTGCATTGGCTAGAAAAATGGAAGACAAATAACAATAACAATAAGACAAGCAAGGAAGGCTGGCTGGAAGACGATGACGTGTTCAGGGTAAGATAACAAGACAAACACAAAAATGGAGGTTCACTACTCTCACTCTCTCCATCCACTTTTGTTCATTTTCTATTAGAAAACTGGAGCATGAAGCAGTGAGCTGAGTGAAAGGAAAGTGGATGACAAAGAGAAAAGTACTATATTACTATATACATACCTAAATAAAAATAGTGTGCTTTTCTTTTTAAGAAGAGTGAATGTCAAGAGACAAGAAGTGGAAAGACGACGACGAAGAAGAAAACACTCGACTTACTGGATCTAGGAGAGTATTCTTTTGCTTCTGCGAATCTCTTCACAACTGTTACACTTATACATACCTACACTAAGGTTTCTAAACTACATAAGTAATGAGTACGGAACCGCTGCTGCCCTGAGTAATTTTACATTCTTCAGTAAAGTGGCATCTTAACTTGAAGAAGTCATGAAAAATAGAAAAGGGCGGAGACGAGAAAAGAAAGAAGAAATTCTTGTTGTGCTCTCTTTCCCCTATTCACGAAGCGGCTGATGTAGGATGTAGCAGCCCATTTAAGGTCCAGTTTTATAGGCTTTGAAAAAATGCATGCAAAGTTTTCTTTAATGTTCATGTACGACCCAGGTTCGGTTAGTGAACGGAAACACAATTTAAAATGTTTACTTTTATTGCGCCCACACAAGTGGCTCTGTGCGAACCTCTAAACTGTCGTTGCTAATGATTAAAAAATCGCTCCCTATTTCTTGACTGCTCTACTTTCCTTTTTCTCATTTTCCTCTTTTTAAATAACTTTTTATCAGTTATCCGTTATCCGTGCACACATTACATAATATGAATGTTCGCGGCCGTCTCTGTTGATCCCATTTTATCTGTTGTTACTCGCTAAAACATAACTATAAAAAATGCTTCTTCTTTTTCCATTGCTCCTGGATTTGAAAAGAAAAATCTAAAGTCACCCGAATTTTTCCCTGTGAATTCCCCCACTAATTTTCCATTGTTCCTACAAAACTTTTCCTAACTGCCTGTGCAGTTTTAATTTTACATTATATAGAATTTACAAAATGTTCGAAAAATTGAGTTGTTATCAATGCACTTGTAACGAAAAATTTAAAACTATAATATTTAATTGAATTTTATATAAATTGTAAAATTTATGCGGGAAAAACTTGTCGGGAGAAGTTCGTGTGCAGATTAGCAAGAGGAAATTCAGAATGGGAAAATTTGTGATACCTCTGAAACCGACCAGCATCAACCCTACTACAGCTGGTATATGACCACGAGAATGAGCAAGAGTTGTGCAAATGTGTTGAATAGCTTAGATGTTCATTAAATAACATTACTTTCTGAATTGCTTTTACTGAAGCAATATCATTTAGATGTCGGAGGTCCTACATATAAATAAAGTAGGCAGTAATACAACAGAAGCAGTGGTGGCAGTTGTACTAAGGTCGTTCTCATTTTGTTCCTAGGTAGCCTAGGAAGGACCAGATATAGAATTTTTTTTCCTCGAACTAACGGTCGGTCACACAAGGAAGTGTCGGCCACATTGGCTCAGTGAATTTTGTAGTAATTGCATGCAACTCTAATGCACTTATGTAAATGTAGAAACAAGAAAAGTGTGTTGATGTGTTTGTGTTATGGACGCACAATAAAATAAAACATACATAATCTTAAAAGCATTATAGAAGTGCCTTTATCTTTGTGTCCATGCTTTCACTTGCTCTATGCAGATTGCCTGACTTTGTGTGTGTGTGGAACGAATACCCTCGTTTTTAACAATTTTTACTTGAATAACACCCGGAGCACATCTGAATAATAATATTGCTGTAATAATAATAACAGACATAATAATATTGCCAGCTCGCGCTCCCACATGTGGTAAAAAGTACTAAGTAATGTACTGCGGGTATTGGTTGCTTTGAATAAAAAAGTTTAATTTTCGCAAAGGACTGCAGCTAAAATATCCTCTCCCGTTCCTTCTTTTCAAATAATTATACTACAAGGAGGAGTCGAGTTTCATATTTTCTCTCACAATTCCTTCCCAAAAACAGACAAATGAGCGAGGAAAGAGAATGAGAATAATCCTTTTGTTATTAAGTATATCTACATCTATAAGTAGCCAATGTTTAGCAAGTGATTTTTTCCGCTACGATAATAATTTTCAACAACAATAATACCGTGAACTTATTACTACTCGAATGATTTACACTATGCTGATTCTGATATAGAGTCAGTTCACATTATAATCGCATCATCGGCATATGAAATGACAAGAACACTCTAAATTGTGAGCTCTGCCAAATTGAAGGAGATTCCAGAGGAGAGCATACAACGATGAGAGGAGTTTTGAGTGAATCGTGAATGCATATTTTTAGTGTTGGGTTTGTGTTAAATTGTTGCATTTCTCTTTCTACCCCATTGACCCAGCTGTCGGAACTCATAAATGAAAACGGAGAAAAACAGGCTGGATATTAGCAGTACAGTTTTAGTAAAATTAGGCATCCACATGCGGAAAAGTGAGTGTTGATACTCCTATTACCATTATTTTTACTCGAAAAGAAAATCTGCCCACTCTAGCAAAACACTTATTTCCTTTCTCCCAGCTCTTTTCCTGTCTATAACGCTATTCTCTTTGGGAAATTGAATGTGAAGTGGAACTGCGGCTAAAGTACAGTTGTGCATGCGACGTAATAAGTTGAACAACTTTATTTCGCCTCCTTTCCATTTTCTTATGCTATTACCTCTCACTTTTAGTCATCATCGTGTGAGGTAGTTTTTATGGGTATTTTGCCCGTATGTGAAACACGATAATGTTAATGTGGTGAGAATACGTAATGTACCCCTAAAATGGTTTTAATTGTCAGAAATAAATGGTGACCATGATAGAAAATGACTACGTATCATCATCATTATTATTATAATGGATGCTCCATGCTTATAACTATGAAAGAGGAGAAAGCTCGTTATTATTGTTTTATCTACTAAAGTAAAAAGTAGGTTTTCACCTACTAAAGTAAAAAGTTACTCTCCTTAAGTTAGTGAAAGCAAATTTAAGAAAACATTTGTCTTTTGTCGGTTGTACCCATTTTCTCAAAAGTGCCTACCATCTTCATTCAAACTTTAAAATTGGCTTCATATTCGTGAGCCAGTCCACACACACTTATCTTAATTGTGAAAACGGATCCTTTTGCATTTTTAATGAGAGTTGTGAGAGAAAATTTTATGTAGAAGAAATGAAAAAGTGGTTGCAGATAAACTTTTATGGTTTTTAGAATGGAACTGGGGGATCTTGAGATATAGCCTGGAACTGCTGAAAATTTCAACACAAGCCGAAAAGGCGACACAAACTTTGCAATTTCCTAATTCGAACTCAAACTGGACATATATCACAATTTTACTACCGCTTCCTACTTCTATACTGCATTTTAGTAAATATTTAATCACATTTTACTCCGATAATTGGTTCATAGTTCTCATGGGTAAGACACTTCGGAATTTTTTTTTCGCATGAGAAATCTCCGATATGCTCTTGTTGCCCCCAGAAAGTTCTACTATTTACTTCTTAGAATTTGTGAACGGAAATTGCCATTGCAGTGGAAGTGAGATGATATTTTATTTAATGATGCCTTGGAGCTTTAAATCTGACAAAGGAGGCGATTAGCCATTGTACTACAGACCTTCTTGACAGGCTACTACTTACAAGCAAATCGATATCTATTGTATAAAAGTTGCAGATTATTATAACAACTAGTACTAAGTAAAACATAATGGTACATATTTCTTCACAGTTTCCTTCCTTTACTGGTTTTTAATATGGTTGAAACGGTTTAAGTTAGCAATCCAATCAAAGATATTGTAATAACTTTTAATGTCACAAGTATATTGAAAACAAAACTAAAATTGTTGTGTGAAGTATTTATGAATGAAAAGATTCAGATGATTTTATAGTACTTTCAATAAAATCCAAGAAACCCGAAAAATTAAAAAATTGTAAAAAGTGACCGAGGAGTCCTCAGTGAGGACTGAATATCAAAATTGTCTACTAAAATAATTTTTAGTTGCTTTCGAAAGACAATTAAATGAAAACAAAACAGTGAGAGTACATGCATTTAATTTTATTTTCCCCATAAGGCTTGTGACTGAAGTAATTTTAGGTGACAAAGGGTCATAAGGTGGTACCGCCTACGACTGTCCTCGGTAAAAATCAGCCATTGCACTGTCCATGAAAACGTCGAGATTAATTTTGCTTCAAGGTTTCGGTTTCACACATCTTCCTGGACAGTTACCATTTTCAAAAGCCGTGAAAAAATAATTCTAACTCATGAATTAGATATATGTACATTCTGTCTTTCCTTGCCATTTTTAATTCCACTGCACTGTTTCGCAACGACAGCCGACAAAATTCATGAAATCGATTTTGTAAATTCATAAAATGAAATTCGTAGAGTCCGGAGAGTGGACGGTGTATTCTAAGTATTTTTACCAAAGCTTTGGGTGTGGTGTGATCACGGTGTTATCCTTACAGAATTTTCTTGTTCGTACGGAATTTCCCTTTTTCTAAGTGTGAGAAGCAATTATTGTGCGACGTGGAAGGAATGTGCTGTCACTTCATCCTACAATTTTGCTAGAGCGTATAGCCGTTATCCACCTCCGCTAGCCATTAAAAACTGCTGACAGTAAATAACTTTACCCATGTTATATATGTGTGTGTATTGTATAGCCCCAGAAACCTTTAGTCTCTCTGCAGGAAGAAAAATGAAGTTGATTGCCTTCGCATGTTCGCCTGTCCAATTTAATTAATCGGTCGTGGACAGTGCGTGCCAGAGCGATTCTGGCCCAAAATAAACAGGGAACACAATCTAGAAGGAAATAGTATGTGTAAGTTGTTTAGTGGTTGGTCAACAGTTGGATTCCCGTTTTCTCAATATTCATCTCGGCAGTTTAATAAAGTCTAAACATTCCTTAGTCTGTAATACTGTAGAATCTCTCGTATCATGAAATGTATGCAAGTAAGATTTGCGCCAACAAATGCATTGAACTGAAGAGTTTGCTTCCTGTCTACTCTTAGTGCTTTTCAAGTGCCAATTAAGTTAAGTCTATTTAATGCCTAAAAAGTCGTCTTTTTTAAATAGAAATTGGGTCGTTTCATTTGCTAGAGTGGAGGAAAATAAAAAATCCGGAAACGGAAATGGTCAGCATCTTAGAAACTTGTGTCCTTTATGTAGTCCAAAATAAAGCGTTTACGCTTAGTTAATTAAAGAAGACAAATAACTAAGAAAATGTAAATGTCATAAGAAATACATTTGTTTTTGAATTTCATGCAAAGGGAAGCTTGTTCCAAAATCTCAGGTACATACATTTTAAATTTTACATCAATGGGTTTCTTTCAGTGGTGTTCCCACGCGTAGATGCCTACAGCAGTCTCAATTACAAAAACTACGCTTCCCTCCGTAAAATAAGCATGATTAACAGGGTAAAAGAAGGTTTCAAAAGTTAACACCTTTGGGAGGAAGAAACCCACACAAGAGAAAATAAGAAAAATTTAAAATACAAACAGCTTTCACTTTATATGTTCAATTGACACGGGGACAGCGTACAAGTTCATTGACGCTGTATTTACTTTTATTTTACTTAAACCGTGAAATTCAGGATTGATTCACTACCATATATAAAGAAATACCCCGGGATGACCACTATCACAGACCACCGAACACACCTCAAGACCTTCCACCGGTGGTGGAAATTCAGTGGCGTGGAAATTTATTTCCACCAATGGTAGTGCTTCCGGTGCGCGGTGATGTGGTAATTCCGCTCTAATACATACCCTTGTACTTTTTATTTTGATGTGTACGGGGTATACTGGTTACTGGTAACGATGTTGAAATGTAATAATGCTTCCAAAATATTTTTGACTATTCAGAATAGTACAGGGTGTCCCACTGTAGATACCAAGAACTTATGTATTTGTAGATTGATCCTAAATTCGCTAAAATTAATAAAATTGCAATTTTTGAGTGCAGACTACTTGGGAAGTTTGACATAAAATTAAATCCATTAAATTTTATCCTTAATTACTAAGTTAGTAATACTAACGGCGTTCTAATGCGGTAATCGTAACGCTTGGCTGCTACAAAATCGTAATCCGAGAAGGGCAAGATGAAAGCGAAGTTGATTCAACAAATATCATTACCATAAAGTTATTTAAAAAAAGGTTGAGACTTGGACAAAAGTGCAACGAATAATTTTTCTTAGAATTGTCTCTGCAGTCAATCTGCAAAGTCCTTGACATCTATCGTGGGACACCCTGATGCCTATTTGCCTTTCTGAGTGGCTCTTTTGAAACAATGTTAACCTTGTCTAAAAATTGCCATTTGACTTTGTTACAAGTTTTGTTGTTAGAAGTTAAATGTGCAAATATTTTTTGGGTCACTGTGACGTATATGATGTTTACTTATTGTACATTTCATGTTCGAAAAGCTCCACTTGCTGTGATATCATTGTGAAAGGAACATAAAGTAAGTGTAATCTAAAGAATTAGGCACTCATGCGACTTTTATTTTATTTAATCTCCTCTCGTCTTTAAAAGCTGTGTTGAAGTTGTCCCAGCTGACAAAGCACGATATTAGAGCAAATTATAATAATTCACTTTTATGGCGAAAGGTAAAAGTAAGGTGGAAAAAGATGGTTGAGCTTACGAGAGGACTAAACGCGAATTCAAGCCCGCAGAAAACATCTCTTACAGTACAATAAATCCTTCTTTTGCTTACATTAACTCTTAATGTTCTGGTTAAACGTACAACGATTTTTTACAAGAATGAGTTTTAAACAAGTGAACCATGAATTCATATTCAACATATGGCGTTTTTTGAATTATGACACGATTCAATTGCAAGCTTGTTATCCTTTCCTGTCCTCTGCAAAATTCTACAGAGAAACCGGAAGGGATTGTCAGAGACGGCTTGCGTAAGTTTAGCAACTCAGCAAGCTTCAAGGGTTACTATAAAACCAGAGGTAGCGTGCAAAAAAGCAGCCAACCATTCTAAATGGTGGATTTAAAATGCACTTTACTATGAAATAACCATGAAAAACATACGTACTTTTTCTTTGTTGGCTGATCCTGAGACATCTACTGACGAAATGTTATCGTAATAATACTCAGAAACTTAAAATAAGTAGTCAGAAGTAATGTGCTGTTTTCTAGTTGAATTAATCCCTTACTTCGTAGTTTTTCGTGCGTACAAATATTTTACTTCACTTTGTGAAGTATTTAGTGGTCAAATTGAGAGACTTTCTCTGGGCTTTTTGAACTGAATTAATATTATAATTTTATTGGTAGGAATTTTCGAATTAATTTTTAAACCACGAATCAATGCATAAAGCAATTCAGATTTTATGATTTACGGCTATTTATACAATCTTGTAAAGTTCTCCGTCGATGTTGGATAGTAATACAGTAGAAAGCAACTTCCTGTAGTTCTTTTGCTGTTTCAACTATTGTGGGTTTTTTCTTATTTGCTCATGCCCTTTTGAAGTTGAAGAAGTAGGAATGTCCTCGATTGATCATTTTGATAAGCTGGCCTTCTTAAAAACAGAAAAGAACGTCAGACTAGCTTGTATTCAGATAAAGCACAAGTCGATTTTCAAAAGGAAAAATAGTTGTTTTTTTTGTTAGGATTTCTTTGTCCGTGGTTTTGGCAATATACCATGAAATAATAATAATTGTGCCTCGGTTAAGGTGGGTGGACTTTTTACGCTTTACTTCTCGCTGAGAACCCAAATGAAAAACAGGTAATATTTATTTGAGGGGTTCCCAAATGGAAGAAAGTAAACGATGAAGTAAGAAAAAATAAAAAGCAGCCTTTCTGGATTACCCGGTTTTTTCGTTTATTTTTCTACTGACTTTCTGTGTTGCTGTTGTGGGTTAAAATAAAAACACTGCATTTTGAAATCTACTATTTGAGGACACTTTTTGTCAACGTTTTATATTGTGACTAGGTATGCACATAAGAAACCCTGTGTCTTCCTATGATACACATTTGGTTGCATTGCTGCCAACAAAAATCCAACACCAACAAAGTTGAATGTTGCAACTAATTCAGTTTTAATTCGTATCGCCACTACTAAAACGTAAACAAAATTCTACCCGTCAGAAAATCTAAACAAAGTGGTGAAGTTTGGTGAAGACAAGTAATTGAGAGACAGGAGCATGTATACAAGGTATAAAATTCGCTCGCCAGGGTAAGCAAACAAATGAACAAAGTGGCTAACACACTAACAATAATTTTTTTTGTCGGAAGTTGTACTCTGTTAATGGATAAATCGATAAATGTGTTAGGACATAACCTATGCATGCACGTTTTGGGTTGTTTAAACTATCTACATCATAATCATAATACCTACATATTGCAATATCTACTTTCGCAACAAACTTTCACCTTCATTTAATTACTTTTGTTGATGGAACAATCCTATTGAAAGTTTATCTGTACATTATCTAAGTTTGTTTTATAAGAAGTACATGTGTATTCCTTTTTAAGTTATGTAAAAAATGACAAAATTAATAATTTACAATTGCAAACTATTTACTTTGACAAAGCGTCGTGTGTGCCATGCTTCCGCTAAATGATGGTTGAATATTGCTAACAACTAGGTATAACGCGTGTGGTAATAACAAGAGGTTCCTTTTATTTATTGATTATATTTGCATTAAAAGTACGAGTACATTTCTAGTAATTTTCGAATAACTCTTATCTCGTAACTTTCTACAATGTTTACAAATACTTCGTTTACATTCGTATTCATTTGAAGTCTTTTCGAACTAATACCGTTAGCTGTGTGGAGTCATTTATAAGCATATCTTTTTTATATTTCCGGCCACAATTGGGTTCTTTAGAGGTTACTGAACACACAGCTTCAAACCAGAATAGTCTCTACGGCTGCTTATCCTTCTAAGTTACTGTTAAATTGATTTTAAAATGGCCTTCGTTCGCATGCTTGGGTATTTAAAAAGTTTCGCATAATATTTCGACAACGATAAATCTGAAATTGAAAGATTCTTGGAATTCTAAAAGGTTTGCATTCAGGTGTAACTTCATTTAGTAAATATTATTACCGAAAGTATCAAACTTGGCACAAAATCCAAATTTATTTTGACAGATTTTAGCATAGAAAATTAATTAATTAATTTGGTAATGTTTGCGTGTAATTTTGATTGTTCCTCATTATAATTATGACTTGTGTTCATTCTCTTTCGTTATTTCCTACAAATATTTGCCTAATACAAACATTAGTTTGCATTCATCTTCATTTAATTCGGGTTTTGCTTCGGTTTTATTACAATGAAAGTGAAAGTTAAACAAACCGCTGCGAGTATGCAAAATGCATATTATTATTTAACTTTGTTCATTACCAAATTAGTGCTGACGTTGTGGTAAATAATGACTTGCCAGATTTTGTCAATATCGCTTTAATGATTAATGGTTGTAGAATCAAGATTACACAATCGTCGTGAATATTTTTGCATGAGTTTGTTTGCAATTACTTTATTAAACTGTGAATTTCTTACCTTTTATAAAATCGACAGCTTGTTCCAGACCGTACGTGTCTTTATCACAATCATCAAGAATGTATGCTCCAATTTTCACTCCTGGAATTAGTCCTTCCTTATTGATCCAGTCAATCGTGTACAACATCGCTTCCAGAGACTGCACACCTCCCTGAATAAACCACAATCAGTAAATTAGTAATTATCCAAATACTTGGCCATAACAAACTTTTGAAAAAATGTAGTAAATTATTCACAACCTAAATCTCAAAATGTAAATAGGCATCAGGAAACAAAACGTTTATGCCTGCTCTGCTGAATTTTCTGAATTTGTAAATCGTTACCCGACTACTCATACATATGTATCTAGTATTTTTATCGAATATGACTTTTTATGATATTAAATCACTCACATGGAATTGCAGTGTTATAGCGAGAGTAATTGGAATGAATATGATAACAAGTCTTGTCATTTTTAAACGACGACGATACCTTACTTGCAACCACCTAATGCATTTGAAAAGTTGAAATCTATTGCTTTACCCTCAAATGTTGTTTTTAGTTTAAATTTCACGATCAAACCCAACATCACATCAACCCTTACCCCATTGTATTTAATAATTGTTTTTGGGTTAGGTTTTAAAACCTCACTCTCTCTAACTCTCTTTTCTCTCTAAAACAATTATTTAGGTTAGGTTTGAAGGCAACAAAGATTTGCACCACAACAGTTGACGATTTCCTTTTTCGGTTTCCTATTTTTACCTAGTTTAAATCCCTATTTACTTCGTTGTTGGTTGTTACTCTAGGTTTGGCTTAAGCGAAGGAAAAAGTTATCATGTATTTTGGTAGTCACTCTGATCCCTAGGATAGGTTTCCGGACAAAATCCAACGGATTAGAGCCGTAAACTCGTTGAGAACTTTCGAACGGTGTATCATGTGTCACCAAACTAGAACGGGAATTATTCGCCCTTTGTTCCATAAGTTGAAATAAACGAGTAGAAAAATATAATACACATAAAATCATTTCATAGTTTAACCCTTGTTTCTATTTTGCAATTCTGATGAAAAGTGTAAGCATATGTTTGAAAGTTTACTTTCTTTTTGAGGTGCAATACCACATTTATAAGGTTTGTAGTTTTCACGAAAACAATAGTTTCAAGTTCACATTGTGCAGAAGATAACGTTGCGTGATATTTATTTATCAACATAGTACTTTTTTATGTAGTTATTTCCGTTTATCCTGTTAACTGCTTCGACAAATTTCCACGAAGTATTTCCTGGAATGTCACCTCACCAAATCATCAAAATCAAAAAGGGAGCAACCCTATTTTACAAACAAACATCCTGAAAGAGCACAGAATGAAACTTAAAAGGTTACTGGGTGTTTTCTACTCACACAATCCAATTAGCAGAGATAACCCCACAAAAAGGTAAAGAGTAGAGGGATGATGGCATTGAGAGATGAAAACTTACTAATGCAGGCTGACAATAAAATCCTGTCACGTTTGTATGTGGGCCGAATGTTGAAACTAGTAGTTTTCTTCTTTCCAACAACCAACCCTTCCCTGACATTATCTTCCCATTTCCCATCCGCAGTATGTTGTTACTATAAGAGTATCCGTACAACTTTTACTAAATATATGAATGCTGTTCCAGTTATTTTTTTTTGCTTCCTAACTAACATTCTGGCGAAGAGCGGAAGTAAGTAGAAGGCATGAAATTGAAGCTTATGTATTTATAAATATAAAATACGTATACATCCCTCCCTATAGTCACATATTTTCATAATACTCAAGTTTACTTGCGTTCATTTTACGATCACATAAACATAAAGAAAGAAGTTAGTTGCGTTTGGAATAGCTGTACCAATTATTGTACCGAGAAATTTTATCTATATTTACGACTAATTAACTGTATTTTATTGGGAAATATGTAGGACTTGACAAATGACGGCGTGCTGTCGTATGCCACCCACCAGGACAACAACGGACAATTAATTTCGAGAGTCAGTCTAAGTCTGTTCACTCTGATGTCCATACCCATAATCCGGTATCTCATATCTCATAAGCAGCGTAAAAACAACAATCACTGTCTGTATTAATCAACAAGCAAAAATAATGACAATGAAGACTGAACAAAATTGTAAATGAAGGTTACCTGTATGTTTTATTATAACAACCAGACAGTTTGCATTATGATCCACTAACGAACCCGTACCTTCACGCACACTACTTTCGTTCGTCTCTTTCTAATTGTCAAGTGACTTTGGGATTGGGACTCACAGGACAGCCTAACTGTCATATTATGCATAACTTTAATGTGCGGACAGTTGTGAGCAACTAACAATTAATCATAATATGAGTTGTTATGAGTTGTAACATATAACATTAACGTCATAAACAGACGTGGCATCTGCTAGATTTTGCAGAAAACCACTGAAATATCTTTTAGTATAATGACCCGGTCAGCTTTGGTCAGCAACAAACCTATAGCACCACAAATTGAGTGACGTTAACCAAAAGTCCTGTAAAATATGTCTAGAAAAGTGTTTCACTCCTGAAAACTTTGAAATAGTATGTCTAAATAGTAAGATTTCTTTGGCCGTTAGTTAGGGTTCAAAGAAAGGCATGGTAAATCAAAATGAGAGCAATGAATCATAAAACAATCTAAGCTAGTCTACTACATGACAGAAGTGGCTTCAAGAACTTAATAAATGTAAATTGACGAGGGCAGCGTCGCTCAGACTCCTGCTCCAGATAGAATCCACTGGCAGAATAAAATGACAGTTCTAATTGTCAGTAGAAACTCACGCCGCTACGTCTAATTAAACAGTAAAAATCCGGAACATTCAGTAAACATGCTTTAACTAGTTTAATGCTAACAGTTCCACTGATGCTGTTAGAAAAGATTATATAAAGAGTAACAATAGAATATATATGCTTTTGTTCTTTTAAGCCCTATGTATAGTTGTCGCGTTGTACATTATTTCTCATTCATAAACCAGATCTAATTTACTAACCGCAACCTAATTGTTGTAACATGCAAAACAAACGAGTAGCAAGGGCACATTTAACTTTGATATAATACAACTATATACATAAGTAATTTTCTGCAAAATTCTAACCATACTGCAAGCAAATAACCTTTGCTTTAATTGAATTTGACTAACTGTTGCATGCAGACATGCAAATGCACTAAATGCAATCGTCAAGTTGTACTTTTGGATCTTTTTATGACTCTCACTGCAGTAGAATGTAAAGAATAATGGAGCAGTGAGTCTCGAAGGATTCTCCCCTCCGCACGCAGTAATTGCTGCCCAGGAATAGCAGCAATATAATGAAAAGTGAGAAACTAAAGGATAAACAGTAAACAACCACGAACAAAGAAAAGCGAAGCACTAACAAGAATGTAAGAGTGACAGGACCAGAGCCCGGTGACAAAGCCAGATAAGAACTGAACAAGTAATCTCATAATAAATTCCTTTCTTGAATGTGTCCTAAAGTCGTTAGCGTTGCAAACAAGGCGAGTCCGACATATTGCGCCATTTTGCTTTTGTCAACTTTGGAATAAATTATGATAATGTTTTGATGCTTGCTTCGCTATTGAATTAAGAATTGTGTAATTTTCATGTCTCGACGTCGGCGCAACAAGATAAATTCTTTCAGTTTATGTTCTAGATTGTTTGTATGAACGAAGGAGCAGGATCAGGTTGACTGACAAGCCTTGACCTGTTTTGCAAGTGCGAATTAGCTCAATAAAAGTTAAATTAGTAATCAATAAAGAATCAATAATGTTTAAAAGACAGACTTCTGCTAACAAACAGAACTAATGAACTTGGTAAATCAACAAAACTTGAATCAATCTGACAAGGCGTCGATTTTGGATTCTGGTTGTACCCAATTGCAAAAACACGAAAAACGTTTTTGCATTGGACACCGTGTCGGCTAAGCAAAAAGTAAATCTTTGCCTTGTTGCTGATGCAGTCCTTTGCAGTGAACGCTGAACAGCTTGACCCACTCATTTTGCCTCTGGTTAGTTAGCTCAATTAGTTTTTCCTGCTCTGAATGAAAATCTAGAGCTATCCCGAATCTTTTCATCTATTTAGATTTCTGTTTGAAATATTTGTATCTTTTGACTTAGAAACGGGGTCGAAAAACAAGTGCAATTCGCTTTTCCTCAATCCTCAGAATGAAATTTCTCGACATGCTATCCATACTTTCCTTTCTCTTCCTGCTCGCTTATTTCTGTGAAGGGCGACTGGAGGCAACGAAAATTACCAGCGGAGGGGTTTACAGACTGGAAAGTCAGCACGACGGAGCGGTAAGTGAAGCGCAGAAAAACGTTGTCCCTCAATCTCATTTCATTTAGTATTATCCTTGTGCATACAATATTTGAATGAGTCGGGTCCGTCAATCCTGGTAGTGAAGTTGAGTGAGCCAGGATCACGTCTTCTCTTTATGTACGCCAAACATTCTACATTCATTCTGAACGAAACTAAACCATAGACTTAGCAAACTGTTCCCTTCAGCTTCAGCCTGACTAAAAGACAAGTTAGTAGTTTTTTGAACTCTTGGTGAAAAAGAAGAACGCCACACACCACACACGTGCGTTTCATGGCCAACCAACGGCAGCGGGAAATCCTTACTCCTACATGAAAATGGGCTTCATTTGGAACTCTATTGTAATCATGTGCGATGTGATGTCTGTGATGGTGTGGCGTAGACGTTCTGAAATAGATGATACATTCATTGAAAAAGACAGGGAAAGTGAGAGCCTAGAAATGAGAAAGCTTAATCTTTGTCAATAAGAAGGACATGGATAAACGGAGTTTATATGAAATTTCACTGCTTTCCTTCTTGCCAGTACTAAATTTCATTCCTTCATTCTTCTCAAGTTTTTGACAGCGTTTGGAGATGGGAAAGTGGGCAGCTCACAGGGAGGTGGAGATTCCAGTCCTAATCGTCAATGGACGTTTCAACAAAATGGTTTGTAATTAATTCAGGCAACTTTCTCATATTCATCTTATTCTTCTCATTTCAAAGAACAAAAGAAATCAGCTTGAATAAGAGACCAAAGGATTTGCATGCATGTCCTTCTTTCTCGCTAGACTCCCTTTAGACATTTCTGAGCTCTTAAATAAATTTCTGTTCTAAACTGCTTTTCCGAAGGGGGAGTATTTTTCTTCGGCTATGGTGAATCTGTGCCTGGAATACAATAAATGGAATTTATTTTATATGAATTTATTTCTCTATATTAACAACTTGTTGGATAAACTCATAAAATGCTCATAAAACTTTATAGTGGTAGAGCATTCTTCGAAATTTAATAACGTGAGAAGAGTATGGGATCATTTATTTTTAATAAAATTTTTAACACGTGTTTCTACTCTTGCATGCAAGAGTGCACACACCACTAACGTTTGCGTGCTTGGTCACCACATAACCTGACCAGTAGTGGCCAATGCATTTTTACATTTATTCGTTTCAGGCATTTTATTTAAATAATACCTTAAAGAAATGTTGAATTCAGCTTGAGACATTTCCATTATTTTTTGACCTTCTTTCTCCTCTTATATATAAATATAATACATTCTTTTCTTTTGTGGTCATGAAACATTTCAGGCGATTCATCTTGGACCTTGACACCTGTTATTAATGACATCAATGTGGTCAGCGAGCAAACTTGGAAAATTACTTACGTCGGCCATGGAAAGTCCCAATTCCAGAGTTTATCTACAGGCAAATGTCTCCTCAATTCAAGGTTTTCTTTTTTTTACCCACATAGTGATTTATTTTAGACTCTAAAATGTTTTTTGCTTAACTAACCTTTGATTTACAATATGACCGTTTATATCAAAATAAATAGAACATGGAGCAGACAAATTGTTAAAGCTGCTAACCCTAAAGCTGCTAGATCCAAGTAAATAATTTTTTTCTTGTTCCAAACAGAAGTGGGGCAAATGTTTTGGACGGAAACTGCGACAGACAAGATCCCCGTCAGCGATGGAGGGTAGCCTAAAAAATGTCTGGACAAAATACATTCCTGGAAATAGTACGTTGTACAAACCTCTAAAAGCAGCAGTCGGAGCGATTCCTCAACTTTTTATTCTTCCATAATTTTTTAATATCTCGGTGCTATCTTACTGAAACAGTTAAAAGCACTTTAGGTGTAGGTTACGGATGTCTAAGGTACAATAAACATTTTATAGATTCATTGATGAAAGTTTTATCATGAAACCAAAATTTTACAAATAAAATTTTCTAAATATGGAACAAAAACTGTATACAAAATAATTTTATGAAATGTGGACCCAAAATAGTAAAACGTTTGGAACTAGCTTTGTAATTAACCAACACGATGATTTTGTAATTAATCCATTTTCGCTTGCATAACAAATAAGGAATTCCTATTTTGATGAATATTTATGTATAGTTTCCATTCAACTCACGGCTGCCCCTAACTTGGGCAAGCTCTCATCAAGAGAAATTTTCACTGAGTAACAAAATGACACAGTATATAATTAAGATATTGTTATAAAGCAATTATTTAGTACGTATAAACCCCTAATGCAGGCAGACAGACATCATGATGCATGATGCTAGGGGTTCTGAACACCCCACAGCGTAAACCTATTTGTCTTGTTAGACATGCAAATTAGTGAAAGGTTTTGAAACAACAATTAACAATTTTGCTTGTAAGCCCTTGCAATTCTAACCTATCACGCTGTTCTTGTCAACATTTTTAAAATATGGAAGCAATTTAGTAATTACATTCCTTCTGACGGCAACTATAACCCAGTTTTATTTATTTTCCCAAATTGCTACCTTTTTGTAGGGTAGGTATTTACTTTTGTCTACCAAAAAAATTGGTAGGTGAATTTGAAAACGGATACTGCATTGCGTTGTGCAGTTGTGCTGTGGATACCCTTCAGTGTTTCTCTGCATGATATGAGAAACCATTCAAATGCAAGCTAAAAATAAATAAATACATATCCAAGCACAACTTGAATTTTATAAAAATCGTTCGTATAGTTTGATTCCACCTCAATTGTATACATTAACGGGTCATCCTTTATTTTGACAGAATCGCATTTATCATGAAAACTGGGTTGCAAAGTAATAATAGCGATACTTTCACTTCAAAAACTTTAACACTTTTCCGTTAATCTTTCTTAATATGACTCGTCATCTTTTTTTCGCATGCGAAATGAATCTATCTTCCAATTCAATTTCAACCCTTCAGTCAGAAATGCAACTTTACTTCTTGATGGCATATCAGTCATTCCTTCATATGTTTTCATTTCACGCTGCCATGAGAAAGTCTTGAAGCGAATGACGATGATCTGAACGTTTGGCTTCAGATTTAGGTCTGCAAGGAAAAGAACCGCTGCTGCGCTGCTGACAGATTGACAATAAAAAAGTGAGTGGTTGACTGAGTTTCGGAGTGCGGTAGTCTTTCCTTTCCAAGAAGAATTGCAGGCTTCAATTCATTCACATCGCGTTCCCTTCTTTTGTGATTTCTTTGGTTCAGCACATTTTTGCTGCTTTTCTGCTCTAAATATTCACTCACTGCTCCCCCACAGCCACAAAACACAATAGCTAAATATCAACTGGAGCAAACGAAATGCGCTTTGATGGCTGCCTCACTGTGTTTTATATTTTGATGGAGCAAAAATATATTTATGAGCTTTTCCATCTGACATCCGGTGAAAGCAACGGAAACTCCCAGAAGTCAAGTGAGGTAAAAAAATATTCTGAGCAAAGTCAAGTACATATGAACGCATTAATGCTATGTATGGATTTGGCGTTTCCCTCAGAGGAATATACGTTTTGTAGCAAAAGTGAAACTCGGGGCGGTTTGAGAAAAATAATCTTAGATCTTTCTCGAAACTTCGAACGAATTTGTCTATTTATTTTTCACCAAAATAAACTGTCTACTGCTTTGCTTCATGTCTAGACAGATTTTTAATAGCTTTACCCGATTTTCCATAAATTTAATGACATTAATGACCTACATCAGAAGACAGAATTTGCTTCTAAGAGGATTCCATGCACAAATCTTATTCAAAGTTGGAGTATTTAAACCAAACACTGCTGCCAGCCAAATAAACTCTGATATGCAATCGCTATAAAAGAAGGAGATTGCTTTACAATCGAGGTGCTTACACACTTCCAATAAAAGACTCGCTCTTTGTCCTCCTGTTTCATCGCTGCTTTTTCAATTCAATTTTCTGGAGGAAAATTGAAATAATAGGACATGTAGAACGAAGATATTAAATGAATTTCGAATTCAAAACTGTAAAAGGGGATGGCTATATGTAGAGTTGAAACAGAGTCTCTTTCCCCCTCCCTGAAACCCTTTATGAGTAACGCATTCAGCGATAAAATATTCCTCCTTTCCCTTAGCTTCGTTGTTTAACTGACAGACCAATTTATATTTTGACATCGCACATAAACCGTTTACTGCAAATATCCTCAAAGCAGTTCTCGTAAATGCACATAAACAAAGCGTCAATAAAGATGAAGAAACGAGTCAGTCAAATCGAGTTGTGAATGCGAATACTACTTTTGGTGATCTGGATCTCACTTTCACAGCCAACTTTCACGCTTGGGTCAGAATTGGAGATTCTCTCTTTGTATGAGCTGCAGAGTGTAGTAGAGACATACGATGCCACTTTCTCAGTGTCACCAATTTTACAAGAAGCTTATTACAAGTGCACGGAGATCTACTAACATTATAGTTGCTTCATTTATTTTTGCTACCCTGTGCTATCTCCTTCCCTTCCAGGAACCATTTTGCAGTATTTTGGCACTTCAAAAGGTAGGTCGTTTTCCTACCCGGCTACTTTTCGTCCTGTTTCAAATTATTTGGTTCAGGCTAGTAACATGTGAACTGTTTTATTATGCTCAATGATCTTGATTAAATACTGACAGGAAGAAAGGCGAAAGAAAGAAAGTCTTGTCAAAGTTCCGTTCTTGTAAATGGATCAAGCATCAAGCTACGAATCCATTTTACCACCAAGTCACGTCCAAGAAGTAGTAATAACCAGCTCTTTCCATCGTATAAAAATTCACATTCAGTGCACAGTTTCGCCAATGATCTCTTATATTTTAACCCTCTTGCAGGTGAGTTTTTTCAAAGCTGACACATGATTCAAGATTAGATGAGACGGTGAGACATGATACATAGCAACTTGACATGGTCAAAAAACGAACCTTTCTAAAAATGAAAAGAAGACGAATTCGAGTCAGGCTTCGAGGGGGAAGCTAGCGTGTAATATCATTAAATTTGACAGGATATACTATAGAAGTGAAAATAAAAAATATTTTGCTATTTTAACCTGAATGCACCCTATACCCAGTTCGCGTAAGTTAGGTATTACATTGAGTAGCATCCTAGCATCTGAGGTACCTATGAAGTCCTCTCTTGGGAGATAGAAACATACTTGACTTTCCCATTTGCCAAGTTTCATCATTATAGAATAATGAGGAAAGGCTATTTGTTAAAAAGTTCCTGCATTTATTTATATTTACGTTCAGTTTTGTTCAATTAAAGAGCTTATCATTATGCCTATCATTGTATCGCGACGTAAAATTGCATGCAAAAGTTTGAGGCATGATTAAAGATGCCTAGATTAAATATATTTGTATTCTGAATTATGTACACTCGAAAACATTTCCGCTTCAGGAGCTACAGGAAAAATACAAAATGTAAAAGCTTTTAGGTAGAAAGGCTGTTCGAAGTCATCAAAAAAATATTTTCATAATGTGATACTCGTATAGCATCATAAATAACGGATGAAGCTGCAGATATCACGATCAGCATGATGATCATCACTGGCTACTCAGCATTACAAACTTTTTGGATTACTCATCTCATAAAGTTGCAGAGAATTTCCTTTTAACATTTTCAACTATTTTCGCTCGCTGAGGTTTTAAGATGCTAGATAGAGAGTTATAGAGAGATGCAGAAAATCCTCAAGGGATCTTTGAAGCGTCTCTTTTGAGTAACGATGATCGTATGCCTCATGAGAGTAACCGTGTCTTCAAATGTGCAATGAAGTATGAGTCATATTATAAATATAATCAATGCGAAATGAGTAGCGAGAACAGGGAACATAAGTGAGGATACAGGATTTGCTCTTTTAGCATAAAATATTATGTCAGTAAGCACAAGTAAAAGTTATCAAAAACATTTGCAAAGCTACCCTAAAAATTTAATAAATTACATTTTGCCATCCACATTTATTTGTTATTAATATGCTGACATAAGAATGTCCGCGAAAGCTTCTCCAGTCAGCCAACAACTCTCAATCAGCAACTGTAAACATTCCAAAATCAGATAGAGATTACTTAGAAAAGAGATATGATACACTTAACACGTCCATAAATCAAATTTCTGTTTTGTTTCCTATCTTCCATCATTTCTTTCGCTTCACCCATATCCTTGTCATCATCATACTTTTTTACTTGGACCACAATTTTTCATTTTCTTCATAAGCGAGCGTTGTATGTGGTTCTGGCTCCGAAGCGTCGTTCGAATGGAAATAAGGTACTAAAACTTGTTTACAAATTTCACATTCGCATCCATACTAAAACGGAACACAACCCAAGTAACTCCATTCCAACGGTTGACCACAGACATGTCATGTCAGTGGTTTTCTTTTGTTGAGCCTGACTTTATTACACATTTCCCCTGATTGTTTCATTATTCAAGTCTCCGCTCAAAATTGTATCTTCCAGGAAATGAAGATATTATATAAAATGCAAATAAGCACAAGTGATGGCTCAGTAAGGAAAATTACTGATTCATTTAACTCTTTATTCCTTTTACTGCATTTCGTCAAGAAAATAATGACCTCTGATTTCAAAAATACAAAGTCAAAACTACAACTAAACCCCAAAACTATTTATAAAGTATTGCTTGAAGCCCCGCTTGAAGCATTCAGAGATGAAGGCAAATCCTCTGTTTGACAAACAAACAGAGTCGTAAAAAGTGTGTAAGTCAAAGTCAACTGCAGACTTAAATGTTGACGGAACGAAACGGTTTTGTCTGGTTAAAAATGAAAAATGACTTTCTCTTAAAATTTCAGCCCTTTATATCTTTTAAAAACACGCTAATGAATCAACTACTATGTACTACTACTGCAAATAAATAATTTTCCCAGAGTTTTCAATCTATTCATGTACCACCGCCACCACAATCCACAATTCTTAGACTTTCATTTTTTAAATCTGCCTTTCCTCTCCTGTGGAGAAAGGTCTATCGTTCGTGTCTTTATCGAAACTTCTCCCTAAAAGGTTTCCTTCCGCTTTTCACTTTTCCTTAGTCAGGTAGAGCAGAAGAAAGTAAATCTAAATGTCAGTCCGACGTTACGTGTAGG